>QZGG01000773.1:0-103182 GCA_006409495.1 Sedum album | reverse complement strand
CCCGTAATAAACATTGCAGAAACTTCAAGAATCAAAAATGAGAAGAAGTCCCTCTTGTTCTTCTGCAATTCACAATTAATTAGTAAAGAGAACATATCCATTGTGTAATCATCATTTAAAGGGATATTTGCACTGCAGTATAAAACATCTATCTTCCAAAGGACCACGTCAGCTTAGTTCAATACTTCAATAAAAAGCATAACAGTTATAAAATATACCTTCCCAATGCAATTAGATACCCAAGGGCAGTGATGATCAAATTGCTCAACACAACGATCACAAGTCGAGCAGTGCTTCGCGCGAAGAGGCCTGACAATCTGATGATAATCAGCCATCATTGTGAGAAAGAAATCAGAAAAGTTAAAAAGCAATAAACTATCGACTGTCCATCTATTAATAGCACCTTGCAAGTTGCGCACAGCTGAGACCAATTACCAGCAACCAGAGCCGGATTGTTTAAATCCATTTTCAACATAGGTTCCTGAAATGGAAATGTATCATGTAAAATTAACGAAACATGAAACTCAATGCATTAACTCCACACAATCAAATATGATAGCTAACAATCGCATAAAAAGAATCTTACTACATCTTGCTTCCTATTGTGTGGGTCGTGCATTTTCAGTCTGAGAAATCCAGGATCCTTACTGCAAGAATCAAGCAGAAAAACTGGATCAGAAAAATCAATGGAATCTGTAACACCAAGTGTACTTGTCAAGCATTAAGTGCCAATAGCATTTTTATTTGTTCGATAATACACAGAGATGCATTATTAAACTTTATTATTAAACTTTACCTGCTACACCTATAGAACAAAAAGAGTCCACCAGTGGCCATGAAAACACCCATCCAAGCAACTAGAGCCGCGCCAGCAGTTAAGCTCGGCATGTTTGGGGCTACAGGTTAAAAATCAGTATGTAACCCGTTTGAAGATTACCAATCAAGGAAATAGTGTTCTTTAAATCATAGATAAGGGATCATTACCCATAATAACTGAATGTGTATACGTAACCAGTAGAACAAATATTATACACAAGAGAATGGGAGCAAGCCCGAGTTTAGATAAACGAGCGACCCATTGATTTCCATCACATCGTTTTTCAAGCAATCTTCTAGCATTTCCCTGCAAAAGTAAGGTGTTCATGTAAACCTATAAATAACTTGAACAAATTAAATAAAAAAGTTGAAAAGGAATAGATAGTTTGTGAAGGATGCTGTAAAGCTCACTGCTCATAAGGAATGTTAAGAATAAAATAATCAATTTTCTAATAGGAAAATGCTAGTAAAATGACTTGTTTTGATCGATACATAATCTATAGACAATAATAATGCATAATAACTAAATCCAGAAACATTCTCTAATGGCACCGACAAAAAACTCAGTATGATGGTATAAATGATATCGAAATATAAAATAATTACAGACTATTATCTGTGCAATTTCTTAACGAGAATGACAATGTACCAGGAAAAAGGCAACTTCTCTGTGAGTTTTGTCAGCTGCAAGTTGTGCTGGTATCATGCCAGTGTTATCCGTCACCATCAAGTCTTCCTTCTTCCCAGCTTGTACTAGTACTGTACATGCCTCCAGGTTGCCTCTAATAGCAGCCCAATGAAGTGGTGTGCAACCTGAGCACAAAATACAATCAGACATTTTGCAGGATCATCAAAAAATAGAAAGATTACTGATGTCACTACAGTAATCTCGGCAATCAGACAATCAGAGAGCTCAGCCTGTTACTCGATTTGCCATAACGGAATAGATGTCCATGTGTAATAGGGACCCATGTGTTGCTGGATGCAGAATAAAATTACCTTCTTTATCCTGGCGGATTCTGTGAGCATCAAGAAATAAAAGAAGACGTATGCAATCTGCAAATCCTTTATAAGCAGCCCTGTAATGGTTCAACCAGAAACAAGATGAAACATGAGTGAAATATACGCACCATGAATTCATAATGGAAGCCATTGTTTCACCCAACGGATACTTTGTTTTACCTTCTTTTTACCCATAACTAACTTGATCAAAGACTATTAAAATTGTTGCATTACCAGTGAAGAGGACTTCTTCCATCATTATCAGGAACATCTGGATCAGCATTCCATTTTGTAACGATATGATAGAGAAAAGCAGTCTGGCCATATTGTGCTGCAACGTGCGTCGTCTGCCATCAAATAGAGATGAAAAAAACCTAAGTATGAATATATAATCTAGACGTAAGAAATAAAACAGATAAAGGCTGTAAACCGTACAACGCTAAACCATGTTATGGATGAATTGTGTCAGCCACATGAAAAGCTTAATTTTTTTACTGTTGTTGTTTAATATGCGGTGTGTAAATTGTGCCTGACAACTAATGAATTCTACAAGTGTACATTTTCTTGAGTACCTGATAACCGTACATATCAGCTGCATTAACACGTGCACCCTCTTGAAGTAGAATTTCAGCCACTTGTATTCCACCCCGCACCGCACTCCAGTGCAATGCCGTTTGCCCAGTATGGTCCATGGCATTTACATCAGCACCATGCTGCCAACCAAACAACCCTAATCAGCAACAACTTTAGAGCTAAAACCAAAATCATTCTGAACAGAAGGCTAGTTCACCATGCACTCATCCAACTCTGTTCAAATTGCCTCATGTACTGCTCAAAAGTGCCTTTCAAGTATGCATTCCCAACATTCCTCATTTCTAACTCCGGTCTAACTCTACATCCTTGGAGAGAAACTAAACTACACACAATGTATTATTCATGATCTGAGAACAATAAAGAAACATAGGGAAGTCCTCGAAATCAAATCTAGTTTAAATCGGAGTTGACTTTATAAAAATTTGCACCACCTTATTAACTTCATATTCACTACATAGTACATACATCCATCGAAAATTGTGACTGCTAATACTAATCACATACCATCTAAATAAATTAGATAAGAACAAAGAAAGAAATAAAGAAAAACCTCAATGATGTACTGAGCAGCAGCAGCTCGATTGTTCAAAGCAGCCCACTGCAATGCATAGTAGCCAATGCCATCAGGTTCTGCAACAGAGCAACCCTCAGCCTCAACCAACTTTCGCAGCTTCTCCATATCCCCATAAGCAGCAGCAGTATACACATCATTCCGCAAACTTTCCTCAGTAGCTATCTCATTACTACTCCCTCCACCTCCATTGGATATAGCCGTAGTCTGATCCTTCAACTCATCCACCACCTCAATCTCTGACGACATTTGCCACCCACCCAACTCCAACCTCAATCCAACAATCAATTAGTGATCAATCAATCGATATAACTGGATCAAAACCACATCCAGCAACAACTTGAAACCCCAAATGCGCCAACACGTCCCTAAATTCCTAATAACTTCCCCAAGAAAAGATAAAAATGGTTAAAGGGGTTCTCCAAAATGTCTTGGGTAGGGGGAAAGACGACAACTTGGAGGAGTTGAAGATGAATCTGAGGATAAAAAAAGAGGAGGAAATCGTCAGAGAGTGGGTAGAAGAAGGCGTTGACTCAAAGATAGGTGAAGAATTAGGGTTTGGGGGACGAAGACGAAAATGAGAGCATCCAGTTTCTCATCTGAAAATCGCTAACCGTGGGAATTCTCTAATTGAAGCGTTCGCCCTTTGGATCTTCGCATTAAATATTGTTTCAGGATATAAATCAGAGAGCTGGTACGAGAATGATTAATGTTTTCCGCAACTAAATTACACTAGTTTTTTTTTTGCATTCAAATCTTAACAGTTTTTTTTTATAAAAGCGTAATCCATCCAGAAATACATAAATCGAGGACTTAAAAGCCAACGACAAAGTCTAGCCTAGACTAGCACCACTAAAAACTACACATAATCTCAGTGTGATAACCTGTCTAATTTGCCTCACGCAAAGTACGCTCCAAGCAAATCACCACCCATATCAACGGTGGGAAACTAAAACAAGCTACATGCCAAACAGGAAGACCACTACACGCCATAAAGACGGAAAACTACCTTCACAACAGATATGGAAAATCAAGGAGCAGCTCGAGCAGGAGCTGAGGTCGAGCAACCAGCCGAGTATTACATAACTCCAACCGATCAGGAAACTTACTCGACCAGATATGGAAAATCAAAGAGCAGCTCGAGCAGGAGCTGAGGTCGAGCAGGAGCTGAGGTCGAGCAACCAGCCGAGTATTACATAACTCCAACCATTGGAAGTTATGATTCTCCCATTCGCATTCCAAATGAAGAAGGATATGACTTTGAACTTCGAGGAGGAATCATCCAAATGATCAAGAGTGAATCATTCGACGGATACGGTAACCCTCATGTTCATCTTAATAATTTTACTGAACTATGCCGTACGTATAAATTTGCAGGAGTACCTAGAGAAATAGTTTACATGAAGCTTGATGAGTGTTAGAAATGTCTATTTTAAGCCCCTAATTTCATGCTTATTTCATATGATTATAATGTAAAATATATTACTTTTGATACTTTGATTGATGTTTCAGGTCAAAAGCACGGTTTACACCTTACGAAGGAGCATAAATGGAAATATGAGGAAAAGCACGTGAATTCGGCCTAAATCAGACGTAATTGGAAGCATTTCTGCAATTCTTAGACCGAGTGTATTAAAGTACCTTACTCGAGCAAAAACAGCCGAAGACCTAAGTTACTCGACCGAGTAAATGCAGTGCTCGAGCAAGTTGTCACGTGATCAAGACCCTTCGTATGGATTATCTCCATTAACTCGAGCTATTCAATACAAGATTTAATACAAGAAGATAAGCCAAACCTTTCATTCCACTCCAGGATTAAATGCAAGAAGATAAAGCTTAACTCTCCATTTACTCGGCCATTTATGATTGGAGTTAAGGCAAGACTTCTCAAGTCACTCGACCCTTGGAATGATCTACACTATATAAGCATCACAAGACATTTGAAGAAGGTTGGCTGCTGCTGCCCGAGCTACCTACGGGGGCTGAAATAATAAAGTGATTGATCATAGTCGAGTAAACCAAGTGAAGAAGAAGAAGGAGCCGAGAGAGCTCAAGATACCGTATGAATTATTGAAGTTTTGTACTCGAGATAACGAGGAGAATAGCAGCAGCTTTGGAGCTCGACCGTGGATCATCAATCACTGAGAATTTCTAAACTTTACTCTTGTTTTAATTTACAATCGTTTTACTTTCAATCGTTTAAACATGTTTGCTTTATCACTCGAGATGAGTGAGTAGTTTCTTTATGATGAGGATTTGATGAATCTCTAGTACTTATGAATAACTAGAACATGATTATTTAATTTATATGAATCAATTCTTATATGACAATTGCGTGTGTTGAATCATACCCGAGTTTAATCTTCATAAAATAGGTGTCCTGACAAAACATCTAGAAGTGTAAGTCGGAGTAGTATATCTAGGGAAGGACCGGGAGGTGAACTTAGAATATTTTAGAATCAATACAACCATAAGATCGAGTATATTAGCAAAGCGGGAGCAGCGAGTATATTTGGTGCATGAATGTATTAATAAGCGTATTTAGACAAGACTAGTGAAATTCCAACATTCGGGAGTGAGGAATAGCTAGTTGAGTAGATGTTTACGTGCGAATCCAACATTCGGGAGTGAGGATTTGTATGCTAATGCTACTCAGTCTAAATTCTATAATATAAATCCAACATTCGGGAGTGAGGATTTATATTATCATATAACTATACGTTCTATATTAAATTGTCATCGAGGAGGAAATTCATAACTATAATATAAATCTAACACGGGAGTGAGGATTTATATATCTTGTTCGAGTGAAACTATAAGTATTAGGAAGAAAAAGGTGCAAGTGGACGTTACAAATTCAAGTTCTAGCTCTTCGAGATCTTCTAGACCTTTAAACTTAACTTCGTGGACAATACCCAAGAAACCGAGAACAAATCTTACTCGACCGATCAGGAAACTTACTCGACCAGATATGGAAAATCAAGGAGCAGCTCGAGCAGGGGCTGAGGTCGAGCAACCAGCCGAGTACTACATAACTCCAACCATTGGAAGTTATGATTCTCCCATTCGCATTCCCAATGAAGAAGGATATGACTTTGAACTTCGAGGAGGACTCATCCAAATGATCAAGAGTGAATCATTCGACGGATACGGTAACCCTCATGTTCATCTTAATAATTTTACTGAATTATGCCGTACGTATAAATTTGCAGGAGTACCTAGAGAAATAGTTTACATGAAGCTATTTCCATTTTCTTTAACCGATGGAGCGAAAGATTGGCTTCAAGGACACGAGCCGAACACATTCAAGACATGGGACGCCTTAGCCCAAGCTTTCGTAAACCAATACTTTCCCCCTGCAAAGGTAAAACGTATTAGGGATAGAATTAACAAATTTGTGCAAGGCAACAATGAATCTTTTTATGAAGCGTACGAACGATTCAAAGGACTTCAACGCGAATGTCCTCATCATGGATATAACAAATGGGAATTGTTGTCGATGTTCTACGATGGAATGGACGAGAATAGCCGATTACGCATGGATCAAGGAAGCGGAGGAAGCATCATGGGACTACCCGCGAGCGAAGGATTCAAGGTTATAGAGAAACTCGCATGGAACAGCCACCAATGGGGTGGAGACCGAAACCATCTAAAGAAGGAGGAACTTGAGCCGAGTACGAATTCAGTCACGAAAGCCGACTTTAATAACCTTTCAAAAACCGTTAACTCTTTAGTGCAAGCCCTTTCTAACCTTAACTTAGATAAGAAGAAAACACAATCGAACGTTACGAGGTTAGCGAGCACACTGAAGAAGTTACGGACCTAAAGGAGGAGAAGACGTTAGCTACATAGCTCGAGGACAAGGATCCTACGTACCCCCTCAACAAAGGCAGACTAGATTCTACTCAGATTCGAAACCACCATACCCTACTCAAGGGTACAATAACCTAAGCCCAGGTAAGTCTCAATACTACCCACGAGACCAAGCTAGAGGAGACTACCCGAGCAACCAAGCCTCGAGTCAGAACTACGGCCCGAGCACAAATCAGAATTTCAACCAAAGGAAGGAAGACAAGAAATCCGAGGAACCTACCTTAGCGCAACTAATGACTCAGATGATAGCTACTCAAGCACAACAGAGCAAAGACATTCAGAATATATTCGCGGAAATCAACAAGGAAAGCCGAACAGAAGATGCTTGAGACACAGTTTGCGCAACTCGCTTCAACGCATTCAAGGAATCCCGGAAAACTTCCTTCTCAACCCGAAATAAACTCACCGACTTAAGCGCTATCACTTTGAAGAGTGGTAAGGAGCTTGAAGGACCAAGACCAAAGAAAGCACAACAAATTCAGCCGAGCAAGATGAACCGAGTAACACTCAGCAGCCCGAGCAGGAAGAGGAAGCCACGGACAAGGAAAGTGAGCCGCCTTACGTAGCACCACCACCTTACGTTCCACCACTTCCATTCCCAAACAGACAAAAGAAGGTAAAAGAAACAGCCGCATTCAAGAAGTTTGCTGAAATTCTCGGAAAGCTTAGCATCACTCTACCATTTTCAGAGGTAATTTCTCAAATGCCCACCTATGCTAAATTCTTAAAAGATATTATAACTCATCGTCGTGAATTATGTGATGTAGACCATGTTGCCTTAGGACCTAATTCTAGTGCCGTAATACAACGTAAGATGCCTAAGAAACAAAAAGATTATGGTTCATTCACTATACCGATCGTCGTAGGAGATATAAATATTGATGATGCCTTATGTGATCTAGGAGCAGGAGTTTCCATAATGCCATTTATCTTATATGAAAAATTAGGAATAGGAGAACTTTCTAGCACCACTTTAATTCTTAGACTAGCTGATAGGTCTAAACGAGTACCAATTGGTGTGTTAGAAGATATGCCTGTTAAAATTGGAGAATTCTATGTTCCTGTGGATTTTTATGTGTTAGAAATGGATGATAACCCTTATGCCGAAATTCCTGTTATTATGGGAAGACCATTTTTAAACACAGTCAAGGCACTGATAAATTGTGGCGATGGTTCAATCGAGTTGGACCTAGGTGAGGACAAGGTAAAATTTTATCTTTCTAAAATGATGAAAGCACCTACTTGTTCTTTGGATTGTGATTTGTTTGATGCTAATGTTTCAAATGATGATATAATTGATATTTCCGCACTAACATTTCTTGAAAGTGAAGAAAAAGACAGATGAAAATATGTCGAATCTCATGGATGAAACCGAGTACTCGACCGAGTCATTTTCGGTCGAGCAGAATTTGACCGAGCAGAATTTAACCGAGCAGGAACTCATAAGCAACTCGAGCAAAGGTAATGAATTTGGTCAGGAATTGAAACCTCTTCCACCAAATCTAAGGTACGAATTTTTAGTTTCAGAAAAATTTTCGCCGGTGATCATAAATGCTTTGCTAGATAAAGATGAAACTATGAAACTCATGCATGTTTTACGTACACATAAAGATGCTATAGGACACTCTATAGATGATTTAAAAGGAATTAGTCCCGACGTATGCATGCATAGGATTCGTTTATGCGATGACGCAAAACCATCTAGGGAGTTTCTTAGGAGACTAAATCCCAAATTAGGTGAAGTTGTTCTGAAAGAAATAACAAAACTTAGAGATGCAGGAATCATATACTCGATCCCCGATTCAGATTGGGTTAGCCCAATCCACGTCGTTCCAAAGAAAGGAGGATTAACCGTAGTTAAAAATGAAAATGATGAATTAATCCCCACTAGAACCGTAACCGGATATAGGATGTGTGTCGATTATAGAAAACTTAATAAAGCAACTAAAAAAGACCATTTCCCTATTCCATTCGTGGATCAAATGTTGGAAGACTTTCCGGGCACGAGTACTTTTGTTTCCTCGACGGGTATAGTGGATTTTTCCAAATACCTATCCACCCCGAGGATCAAGAGAAGACCACGTTCACATGTCCATATGGAACGTTCGCGTATAGAAGAATGCCTTTCGGGTTATGCAACGCTCCGGGAACTTTTCAACGGTGTATGATGTCCATTTTCTCCGAGTACCTCGAGAAGACTATGGAAGTTTTTATGGATGATTTTTCAGTTTACGGGGACTCGTTTGACGATTGTTTATCGAATCTATCAAAGTTCTAGCTCGATGCATTGAATGGACCTAGTTCTAAACTGGGAGAAATGTCATTTTATGGTTCAAGAAGGAATAGTGCTCGGACATCTAGTTTCAAAACGAGGAATAGAAGTCGACAAAGCCAAGATCGAGGTGATCGAGAAGCTACCACCGCCTAAGGATGTACGAGGTATTAGAAGCTTTCTCGGACACGCCGGATTCTACAGAAGATTTATCAAAGACTTCTCGAAGATAGCAAAACCACTCACAAACCTTCTCGCTAACGATGTTAAGTTTGTGTTCGATGATAAATGTCATGAAGCGTTCGAGACGTTAAAGAAGTTACTCACAACCGCCCCGATCGTTCGAGCACCAAATTGGGATTTACCGTTCGAACTAATGTGCGATGCAAGCGACGGAGCGATTGGAGCATGCCTCGGACAGAGAGTTGATAAACGTCTTCATGTCATTCAATACACGAGCAAGGCACTCGATGCAACTCAAGAAAACTACACCACAACCGAGAAGGAGATGTTAGCGGTAGTTTACGCATTCGAAAAATTCAGACAATACCTCGTTGGATCAAAGACCATTGTTTACTCGGATCATGCAGCACTCAAATATTTGATGAACAAAAAGGACGCAAAACCAAGACTTATTAGATGGATACTTTTATTGCAAGAGTTCGACATAGAGATCAGAGACAAGAAAGGAGTCGAGAACGTAGTAGCCGACCATTTATCTAGACTCGAGACTACCTTAGAGGATAAAGAAAATGGAGACCCTATTAAGGATTCATTCATAGGAGAATACTTTCATAGACTCAGCTCAAACAAAGACCCTTGGTACGCAGATTTTGTGAACTATCTTGTTTGTGGAACGCTACCACCAGAGATCACGTATGCACAAAAGAAGAAATTTCTCCGAGACGCTACTCGATACTATTGGGACGAACCTTATCTTTATAAGTTAGGAGTCGATGGCATATATCGTACGTGTGTAGCAGAAAAAGATCAACATAGAATCTTACGCGAATGTCATTCTTCATTCTCGGGAGGACACGGATCCACATCCAAAACAGCCGCTCGAGTATTGCAGTCGGATTCTATTGGCCAACTATTTTTCAAGATGCTCATAAGTATGTTCAATCGTGCGATGCTTGCCAAAGATCGGGAAACATCTCGAGGAGAGATCAGATGCCTCAGAAGGGTATACTCGAAGTAGAAATTTTTGATGTATGGGGAATTGATTTCATGGGACCTTTTCCTTCATCTTACGGAAACAAGTACATTCTAGTAGCGGTTGACTATGTGTCTAAGTGGATAGAAGCCATAGCCACACCCACATGCGATGCCAAGTCCGTAAAGAAATTATTTAAGAAGATCATTTTCCCTAGATATGGTGTACCTCGAACTATCATTAGTGACAATGGAACGCACTTTAAGGAGAAACAACTCGAGAAGATGCTTCGAAAACATGGAGTATATCACAAGATTTCGACACCTTACCATCCCCAAACCAGTGGTCAAGTAGAAGTTTCGAATAGAGAGATCAAAGCTATTTTAGAAAAGACTATTTCAGGTGCAAGGAAGGAATGGGCGTCGAAGCTAGATGACGCACTATGGGCTTATAGGACAGCCTACAAGACCCCTATTGGTATGTCTCCATACAAACTTATCTTCGGAAAAGCTTGTCACTTGCCGGTAGAGATCGAGTACAAAGCCATGTGGGCAATCAAGAAGATGAATTTCGATACTAGAGCTGCAGGGAACACCGTATCTTTTACATGAACTCGAGGACGCTTAAATGCTGAAAGCGCGAAAGTCTACAAAGAGAAAACAAAAAGTGGCACGATAAGAAAATCATTGAGAAGAGATTAGTAGGAGACGAAGTGCTACTCTACAACACAAGATTATTTCCGGGAAAATTACGTTCCAAGTGGTCCGGACCATTCAAGATATCTAAAGTTTTTGACGATGGACACGTGGAATTATTAACAAGGAAGGAAACACATTTAAGGTCAACGGACATAGACTGAAGATTTATCATGCTGGAGACCAATGCTATCTAGTAGAGCAACTCGATCTCTATGAGGTCGGATAACTAAGAAGTGGAGCATATCCTCTCGAGAAGGGATCCTAGCAAAGGACTTCTCGAGTGTGTTTCTTTATATGAAGACACGGCTACGTCCTTGCCAGGACGTTAATCTAGGCCAGTAAGTATTTATTTTTCCGCATTTATTTTTCCGCACTTTATTGTTTTCTAGATTAGGAAAAATGCAAGTGTGGGGTAGAATATTATTTGGGAAATTCCGGGGATAAATTCTTTCATTCGATCGAGTAAACCACCAACTCGACCGAGTCACGTCACCCAAATTAATATAGATTAATCAATTTAAATGAATTCCTATTTCATTCGATCGAGTAAGATTCTTACTCGACCGAATTGAGTCAACCAAAAATTTACTTAAATCATTTAAATGATTTAATCCCCCTCATTCGATCGAGTAGAAATCTTACTCGACCGAATCACACCACCCAAAAAAAAAATAAAAAAAATAGAAATTACAAAAATCAAAAATTTTAAGGAATCCAACCGTTGGACTTACTCTACCAATTAAATTTGGTCATATAGGAAATTGTTCTAATTTAATTAGACCAATTTAATTGGGCCCATTGGAAATTGGCCCAATTTAGAAAACCCTAAAACATCACTCGACCACCTTCACCTCTACCAACCCTACTCGACCGCTTCAACATCACTCTCAAAAACAACCTAAATCCCTAAGCCACCGATTCACTCGACCAACCATCAAAACTTCAATTCACTTCAACAATGTCGAGCGGCCAAGGATCTAGCATGGGAAGAACGAAGACTCTTGCAAGGAGATGGACGGTTTTCAACCCGGGCACTCAACTTAGCTTTAGGAAACCATTCAAGAGACAAGGATTACTCAAGACTTTTGTGGCTCGAAAAGAAGGAAGTGGTAAGCTCGTTGCACCTCACAAACCTACTATGATTGAGCTTGGAATTTATGAGATTGTGACAATATATTTATCAATGCCGGTTTGATCGAGTGGGAGTATTTGATGGGGAAGCCGACACACCACAACCTTGTGTCGAGTTCTTCTCAAGTTTTGAACCGTTTTATAATGAGAATGAATGTGTGTCGTGGGAGTTTGAGATTAATGGAAAAGAATTCAAGGAGGAGAAGGAGTATATGGATGGAGAATGGTTCTCTCCGGAGGTGTTATTCCATTTTGTACGGATGAGATGAGTTGGAAGTATGGAGGAAGCTAACCGGTATGCGCGAGTATGACCCTAATTGCTCACCCAAGTGCCTAACGGATGGAGTATGGAAATACATCCATCGATTATTTCTACAAACATCAACACTCGGTTGACCAAGGTGCTCGAGTATCTCGTGAAGACTTGGATTTGATGTACTTCATGGAGCGAGGAGACTCCATTGATTGGTTTTATGTCTTCACCGAGCGGTTTAAGAAGATGATCAACCCTAAGGAAAAGAGCAAGGCACTCGGCTGCTCATCTTTCATCACTTGCCTCGCGGAACGCTCATATTTTAGTTTGAAGGCAAAGGAGATTTTAGACCACTCGACACCACCGTTTGGTCACCATGACGTTGATGGATAGGAGGAGCAAGGAGTGGGTTTGTGTTAAGGAAATGCCCAAGCGTGCTGACCGGAAAGGAAAGAAGAAGATGAACGAAGGAACGAGCTTCGAGTGGGAAGAGTGCTAGGAAAGCCTCTTTTAGTTGTTTATTTGTGTTTGTTGTTGGAACTTTTTGGACGTACCGTTTGCGGTACTTTGTTGTTGTAACTTGAACTTGTGCGTACTTGTTTCTAATTGTCATTTACCCTTATGATCGCCAAGTTTTACGAGCACAAAGTGAAGCAAAAAGGACATTGCTTCACTCGACCGAATCTATGGATCATTCGGTCGAGTAACTCACAACACTTAAACAACTCGACCCAAATTAGAAAAATCAGATTTTTAACAAAGCCCACTCGAGCACCTAGCCCAATTCTTTCCTAAACAAAAATATCTCGAGTATCCTAATAAATATTCATAACTTCCATATATTAAATCCTTGATTAAATCTTTGATTAAATCTTTGATTTAATATTCAATTATTAGAAACCTTTGATATACAAATATTTATCACACTTTATTAGGTAAGTTACTACTCGAGTGACCTTAGAGCTTCCCAATTAGACTTATATATAAACCGATCGAGTAGCATGGCATATTCACCATTCAACTCGACCGAATCAACACACTTAAGCCCCAACCTACATACTCGAGCAACATGTCTCAATCCAACCTACTTCCAAAAAGACCAATGCACCCTCCCAAAGAAGAACTCAAATTGAGTTTGTTCACTACTATGACCCATCCTACCCACCAAATTTTGACAACATAGACCATGCACGAACCTATGAAAGAATAGCTGAAGATGCAAACCGAATCAAGCCTTTGGTGAGCTCGATAGCCCTTCATGACAAACAATGCAAAGCCTTGGCATTAATGCCAAAGTTTATGATATGTTTGGCCGAGCTTCACTCGATGTGGATGTTGTTTTCAACAAGCAATGTTATAAGGAACTTGTCTATGAGTTCATTGCTTCGTTTGAACCTGTGGAAGGAGAAGGTTTTGCATATGATTATGAAGGATGGAAATTCAGAATTCAAGATTTGGATTTTTATTGGACTCGACAAGAAGCATTTAGACATCTTGGATTTCCTGAAGGAGGACTTAGTCATTTGGCTACGGAACAACAAAGAATTCAGATTTGGAAAGACATTAGCCGCCAAGACTTCATTGGAGACTACCCTTCACCATCCTCTATTAAGAATCCCGTTTGGAAGTACGTGCACCGTCTGATTGCTACGAATATTAATTGCCAACCCGAAACTGTTGATGTAGTTACCCGAGAGGACTTGAACATCATGTGGGCACTCGACCAAGATGAACCCATCAATTGGTTTGATGTGTTCACAACATGTTCAAGGGTATGCAGCAGGCATACTACTCTTCACAGTACGTGGGTTGTACTTCATTGATCACTAGCATAGCCATTGGTTGTCAATTTACTCTACCCGAGAGATACACAGAATTTCGAGAATTAGACTTTAACTTGTTAAGGAAATTAGCATTCCTCGCCAAACAACCCGCTAGGTTGGAATGTGCCTATAAGGAAGTAACTGAGGAAGAAGACCCCTCCGAGAACGCGCGCTCGGTTGAGAACTTCAATGATACAAGCAAAGGCAAGGGTAAGGAAAAAGCTACCTCGAGCAAAACAAAGTCCAAGAAGCCTAAGAAAAATAATTCGGGTATTGAGTGGTATGAGGTTCGTAGGGTGACTATCAAAGAATTTCGCAAGCCAATGGAGAACCAATAGAGATCGAGTCCGATGAGTGATTAAACCTTATTTCTTATTTCTTCTACAAATAATCATGTCTTTGTTGGGAAAACAAAGTTAAATATTCAATAAAGAAGAAATTTTTATCTTACCAAATTTTAAGGTTACTAAAAATAAAATTCAGAATTAAAATACCTTGAATAGAAAAATAAAAACTCAATTAAATTCTGAATTTTGGCCGAGCCCACTCGACCAACTAAGAATGTCACTTGATCGAGTGAACCTATTCTTAAACTGAAATCAATTCGATCGAGTCATCTGGTTCACTCGACCGAATTAAACTATTGGGCCATATCACCTTCAACATTAAACAAAACCTAGCCCAACTACACAAAACAAACCCTAACTCGACCGAATTTATTTATTCACTTAAGACCAAATGGAAAGTGGTCGAGTTAAGAGGACACAAGATAAAAGTTGTGAAAGAATGGAATTTCGTTTCTGAAGGATACCGATCACCACCTAGACCCACATTGCATCACTCGACCGAAGAAAACGCTCAAGAAGATGAAGAATTCTTAGATGCAGAAGATAATTAGGTGACAACGATTAGGTATGATAATGAACAACTTCCGAATTCTTAGAAACACCCGATATCTCCCAAACAAACAACCAAAACAACAAGATAAAAACCAACTTTCACAACTAGAAAACAGAATGATCGAGTACTTGACGTTTGCACTTGTTTGAACATTTCAAATTACTTATCTATCATGTTTTGCTTTGTTTGCTATATAATGACAAATCTTTGTTAGCATTGCAAGAATGATAGATGTGCAGCGCATTGGAAAGTCAAGATACGAAGAAAAATGTCAAGAACGAAATACTCGACAACCAGCTAAGTATCTCTACACCTTAATCTTAATTTATTGCTTAGGGACTAAGCAAATTTTTAAGTGTGGGGTGGGGAGTAGTATGCATACAAATTTTCATGATATATACATTGCATACTTTTCAAAATTTGCATACATCCTACTATTTAAATGAAAACACGTTGAAAAATGTCAATTAAACATGCTAAACAAGATCGGGCACTTAGATTAAAAAATGTTTGCTGAGAAACTCATGAATTGAAATTTTTTGAATTGAACGACATTCATGATAGAAAATTTATTTCTTGTGACTCAACATAAGAGCTTGCCTAGTTTGATTTTTTCTTAGAAATTTTTGACATGACACCTTAAGAAAAGCAAAGTTTTATTCAATTTCATAGAGGAAAATTTTTGAACAAAACATGGATAATATTTCATAAAGCTATTGTATTGCCTTTAGGTGACTTAAGCATATCTCGTAATATATGGTGCATTTGTTGCAACACTCGAGTTAATATTTTGGCATCTAGTCAAGTCTTAAGTGTGGGGGTTATCCGATAAAGTCGAGCATTTGCCGAGGGTTAGGAAAGAAAATAAAATTTATTTCCCCCTTGAAAGTATTTGCTTTGATAAAAAAAGAAGATAAAAAAATGTAAAAGAAAATATATTGTTTCCCCACTTAAGTCCTTGCTTTTGCCTAAATAATGTTGCGACTCGAGTGAAGCTGTCGAGTGATAACCATGGAGAATTGCTTAGGGACGATCCTTGTACTTATGTACGTAGGCATGACATGCTTTTGAGAGAAAAATTCATGAAAAATGTGATAATCATCCCCGGAATTCCTCTACTCTTATGGATTACGACGTGTAGTCTAATTCTTGGGCAAGAATTCTTGACCTTGACCTTATGTACTAGCCTTTGCTAGCATAGGTGATTGGTTCGGTGAAACTCCTCTTGAAAATTGTGTTTTACTTTGTGATTTTCGGTGTAAGTTGGGAATGGAGAGAAAGGACAAATTAAGGTTAGTTTCTTATTGCTCGAGTTACGTTGAAATTTATGACTATCGTGATTTGGAGTGATTTTCAATTATTTTTCATGCCATGAATTATCAGCTATACTTTGAAGTGCTTATGATTAAAGAATAATGGAAAATAATGTTTGTTGAATTGACTAGCTATGTAAATGAATACGATAAATGGATGTTGTGCAGGATTTGTGAGTATTCCGTTATCTGAAAACTCTCACGAGACTAAAACTCGTCCGCTAGGGCAGCCTAGAGGTTTAAAGGCTTAATGCATATGCTAAATGCATTCGTGATTTTTCTACGACAGTGAACTAGGATTAGATTAACTTTAGAAATCTCAGGAGTAAGAAATAAGCTTAATGCTTGTTCGGGACGAACAAGGATTAAGTGTGGGGTATTTTGATGAGTGTTAGAAATGTCTATTTTAAGCCCCTACTTTCATGCTTATTTCATATGATTTTAATGTAAAATATATTACTTTTGATACTTTGATTGATGTTTCAGGTCAAAAGCACGGTTTACACCTTACGAAGGAGCATAAATGGAAATATGAGGAAAAGCACGTGAATTCGGCCTAAATCAGACATAATTGGAAGCATTTCTGCAATTTTAGACCGAATGTATTAAAGTACCTTACTCGAGCAAAAACAGCCGAAGACCTAAGTTACTCGACTGAGTAAATGCAGTGCTCGAGCAAGTTGTCACGTGATCAAGACCCTTCGTGTGGATTATCTCATTAACTCGAGCCATTCAATACAAGATTTAATACATGAAGATAAGCCAGACCTTTCATTCCACTCGAGGATTAAATGCAAGGAGATAAGCTTAACTCTACATTTACTCGGCCAATTATGGAGGGAGTTAAGGCATGACTTCTCAAGTCACTCGAGCCCCTTGGAATGAACACTATATAAACATCACAAGAGCTTCAAAGCAAAGTTGGCTACTGCTGCCCGAGCTACCTACGGGGGCTGAAATAATAAAGTGATTGATCATAGTCGAGTAAACCAAGTGAAGAAGAAGAAGGAGCCGAGAGAGCTCAAGATACCGTATGAATTATTGAAGTTTTGTACTCGAGATAACGAGGAGAATAGCAGCAGCTTTGGAGCTCGACCGTGGATCATCAATCACTGAGAATTTCTAAACTTTACTCTTGTTTTAATTTACAATCGTTTTACTTTCAATCGTTTAAACATGTTTGCTTTATCACTCGAGATGAGTGAGTAGTTTCTTTATGATGAGGATTTGATGAATCTCTAGTACTTATGAATAACTAGAACATGATTATTTAATTTATATGAATCAATTCTTATATGACAATTGCGTGTGTTGAATCATACCCGAACTTAATCTTCATAAAATAGGTGTCCTGACAAAACATCTAGAAGTGTAGGTCGGAGTAGTATATCTAGGGAAGGACCGGGAGGTGAACTTAGAATATTTTAGAATCAATACAACCATAAGATCGAGTATATTAGCAAAGCGGGAGCAGCGAGTATATTTGGTGCATGAATGTATTAATAAGCGTATTTAGACAAGACTAGTGAAATTCCAACATTCGGGGAGTGAGGAATAGCTAGTTGAGTAGATGTTTACGTGCGAATCCAACATTCGGGAGTGAGGATTTGTATGCTAATGCTACTCAGTCTAAATTCTATAATATAAATCCAACATTCGGGAGTGAGGATTTATATTATCATATAACTATACGTTCTATATTAAATTGTCATCGAGGAAGAAATTCATAACTATAATATAAATCCAACATTCGGGAGTGAGGATTTATATATCTTGTTCGAGTGAAACTATAAGTATTAGTGGAGGATTCTCATCCTTGTCATAGTTTTTAATATTTGATAACTAAAACCTTTTCTTTAAGATTGCCTTTTGAATAATAATATTGCCTTTGAAATAAATAAAACACTTTAGAACTAAATTGAAAGCTAGTGCTAAGTACTAAAATCTAGTAATCGAGTTTGAAATATAACTTGACTCGACTGTTCCCTTGGGTTCGACACTAGGTCACCCCTAGTTCTATAAATTCTTTTGAGTTGCGTGCCGGAATATTTATTCACATATATTGCACCACGTCATGGGACAACTGGTCTTTCTGGGTGAAAAGATGGAAGATTGGAGAATCACTCACCGGTTTCTCCAGGCACTGGATCCTAGCTGGGATCACATAGCAATGGCTCTTCATGCTCAATCAGACATTAAAGCTATAACACTGGAAGAACTTGTGGCCAGACTTCAGTCACATGCTATCGTGTTCAAAGGAAAAGACGGCCTCCAGAGAAGCTACTAAATCCAAGTCATTGGCACTTAAGGTTGAAAAAGCGTTCGAACTAGTCCAGACTGATGCTCAAGATGATGAGAACCTTGATGAATCCACTGCTTTAATCACCAGAGCACTAAGAATGACAAAACTGGATGCTATGAGGAAATTCAGAAAAGTTAACAGAGAAGAGAACCAGAACTCACAGTCCTCTAATCAGAACACACAATCGACTGGTCGTAAAGACAAGAAGGACATCATATGCTGGTGGTGCCAAAAGAAAGGACATAGATCCAATGAGTGTCTAAGAAAGAAGGCGGGAAAGCCTGCTACTGAAAGGAATGGCAAAGCAATGCTGGCTGCATGGGGAGATGAAGGAGAGGAAAGTGATTGCGACCTACCAGTGAATCGGGAAGTATGCTTGATGGCACTTGGAGATGACGAGAACAATGAGGTAAATACTAACTCTCCTTCTAGAATGTCTCGTGCTGATTTGTTAGATCTCCTAAGAAAACTAACCGATGTGAATGAAGAAATGAGTAGTATATTGGAAGAGCAGAAAGTTGAAATTGCAGGTCTTACTGAGGATAACTTGTTATGGTCAAGCACTGCTATAGAACTTCAGGATGCGATTAAGAAAAAGTCGGTCAAATGTCACAACTGTCCTGATCTGAAAGAGGAAGTCAAGAAACTAAAGGATGAGATCCAGAAGTTAGAAGAGGAGAAAACAGAACTAGTTGGTGAACTGGAAAAGAAATATAAAGAGAATGACGAACTAGTCACAAAACTGGACAAGTTGAAGATGAAGGCGCCTGTTGTTGATACTACTGAACAAGAGGCACCTACCCTGAAAGAAAGATTTCGACCAGGCTTAGGATATGTTGCTGAGGAGAAACACATACCTCCACTAGTTCTGATAGAATACATCATAGCCAGATAATTCCGAGAAATCATCCCAACGACCAGTATGTGCCATTTGATGGGTCTAAGGCATATCAGATATGGAAGAAGCAAGCAGACAACACTGGACCATTGAACTTCCAGACAAGAAAGAAGGGGAAACCGTTCAGACCGGGGAATAGTAAGTATGTAAATCTGAGATCGCATCGTGTTTGCTGGCACTGCGGTAATAATGGACATTACCGGAGAGAATGTGATAAGCTAAAAGCAGATTGGAGGAGGAATGAGATGTACACTAGGAATCGTGGTCAGGAAGTCAGGGGGAACCACGAATGGAACGAGCCGATGAAATCACAAACAAAGGTACTCTCAAGGTTATAAACCGGCACCTTACTACCGTAAGGAACGACCACAACACTGGACCAGACAGAGACAGTCCTCACCTCATTACTATAAGGAACGACCACAACACTGGACTGGACAACACTTGACTAGACAACACTGGACATCCACAGGTGGAAGCCCTAGGGAAACCCCAAGAAGGAAAATTGATCTTGGAACAGAATGGAAACCTAATCCTACTAACAAATTTATTAATGCTGTTTCCTATAAATCAAAAGCAATTAAGCCCAAGTCGATCTGGGTCCGTAAGACTGATGTTTCCCTTGCAGGTAAAGAAGAAGGGACAGAGGTGGTTCATAGACAGTGCATGCTCACTCCACATGACAGGGAACAAAGAGTGGTTCCTAACCCTCAATAAACATCAAGGAGGACCGATCACCTTTGGAAACAAGAGCAGAGGTGAAATTTGTGGGATCGGTACTGTAAGTCTGTCTAGTACTACTCAAGTTGAAGATGTTAGCTATGTTAGGGGTTTAAGTTATAACTTGCTAAGTGTTGCTCAGTTGTCGCAAAAAGGTAAAAATCGAATTATTTTCACTGACACTGACTGTTTGGTTGAGCGTATTGAGACAGGAAAGATTCTTCTGAAGGGAATAAGAAATAACAATGTCTATATTGTTGATCATTCGTTTGAGCCAGAAGGGGAGTTGTGCCTTGTGTCGCACTCAGATGATTCTGATTTATGGCATCGAAGACTAGGACATGCCAGTCTACGTCTTCTCTCCAAACTCCAAAAGAAGAATCTAGTAGAAGGACTACCCAGCGTGAAGGAATCTGAAAACGGAGTATGTGGTTCTTGTGCCAAAGGTAAAATGGTGAGAAGCTCCTTCAAATCAAAGGACTGGGTAAGTTCCAAGAAGCCTCTAGACCTGATTCATATGGATCTGTGCGGACCGATGCGTGTCCAGAGTAGAGGAGGTAATCGGTATGTACTAGTCATTGTTGATGACTACTCAAGGTACACCTGGACTATCTTTCTTAGAACTAAAGATGAAACTTTTGATGAGTTCGAAAATTGGAAAACTAGTGTTGAACGACTACTTGACTTATCTATTATTTCACTACGTACTGACCATGGAACAGAGTTCCAGAACTCTCAATTTCTTGACTTGTGCAGACTGGAAGGTATAAGTCATAACTTCTCCGCTCCCAGGACCCCCCAACAGAATGGAGTGGTTGAAAGGAAAAATCGAACTCTAGAGGACATGACTAGAACCATGATGATAGCCAGTAACCTTCCTGAAACTTCTAAGCCGAAGCACTACATGCCGCATGCTACATCATCAACAGAGCCTATCTGAGACCAGGACTTGACAAGACTCCATATGAGCTTCTGAGGGGTAGAAAACCAAATCTGTCTCACCTGCGTGTCTTTGGTTGCAAGTGCTATGTGCACAATAATGGTAAGGACAGTCTCGGTAAGTTTGATCCGAGAAGTGACGAAGGAACCTTTGTTGGATACTCATCGTCAAGCAAAGCCTACAAAGTTTATAACCATCGTTTGAAGAGAGTAGAAGAGTCGATACACGTCAGGTTCGACGAGTCAGTTATGGGAGGAAAGTCTGTGAGAACTTTGGAACTGACAAAAGATGACGATGATGACTTCGAACTGACCAGAGATGAGTGGACTCCAAAGGAAGATCCTGTAGACGAACCAGTTCCTGTGCCTCAAGGAACAAGCGGAGGAGAAGGGTCAAACAATGATAATAATGCTGAAGATGAAGAATCTGACAAGGAAGAAGATAATGCTGTAGAACCAGTGGCTGATGATGGACAAAATGAAGCAGATGAGGATAATCAGTTACCAGGCTCTGGTAGTGCTCCACCAGAGGAGAGAATGCAGACACAGCAACATCAAGGGGTTCCCAGAATGAGTGGACGACAGAGTCATCCTCCGATCAAATTCAGAGACTATTACACTGATCTTCCTAACCTCTCATCACAGAACACTAGTGGTAATGGTCAAGTTGCTTTATTGAGTTATTGTGCTCACACTGCCTTTGTTTCTCTTGCAGAACCAAAAACGGTGACTGACGCACTGAAGGATCCAGACTGGGTAGTAGCCATGCAAGAAGAGCTTCACCAGTTCGAGCGCAACAAAGTCTGGGAACTAGTTCCTCGTCCATCCGACCGGACCATCATTGGTACCAAGTGGGTATTCAAGAACAAGCTTGATGATCAAGGGAACATTGTGCGAAACAAAGCAAGATTGGTGGTCAAAGGGTATAACCATCAGGAAGGTATAAACAAATGAGACATTCGCACCAGTGGCAAGACTGGAGGCAATCAGACTGCTGATTGCGTATGCTGCCTACCATGGATTCAAGTTATACCAGGATGGATGTTAAGACGGCTTTTCTGAATGGAATTCTGAAAGAGGAGGTGTATGTGTCTCAGACACCTGGGTTCGAAGATCACCAATTCCCGAATCATGTCTACCGATTGAAGAAAGCACTGTACGGGCTGAAACAGGCCCCTCGCGCCTGGTATGAGCGTCTGTCCTAGTTTTTACTTGATCATGGATATACCAGAGGACAGGTGGACAAGACTCTGTTCTTGCTTAAAAAGGGAAGTGATATACTAGTAGTTCAAGTATATGTAGATGACATTATTTTCGGTTCCACTAACACTTCTCTTGTCAAGGAATTTTTCGAGCTCATGAGAACAGAATTTGAAATGAGCATGGAAGGTGAACTCACTTTCTTTCTTGGTTTACAAGTGTCACAGGAAAAGGAAGGAACCAAGATCTACCAGCAGAAGTACCTGAGAGAGATGATAAAGAAGTTTGGTATGAGCGATGCCAAACACTTCAGTACACCGATTTCCCCAAATGACTCGCTTGGGAAGGACGAGTCTGCTACACCAGTTGATCAGAAACTCTATCGGGGAATGATAGGTTCACTTCTTTACTTAACTGCTAGCCGACCAGATATAATGTATAGTGTTTGTCTCTGTGCCAGGTTCCAGGCTGACCCCAGAGAGACACACTTGAAGGCAGTTAAGAGAATACTCAGATATCTCAAAGGAACTGACAACTTGGTACTGTGGTATCCTAGAGGAGAATCGCTAGAACTTGTGGGATACACCGACGCAGACTTCGCTGGAAGCAGAATAGATCGGAAGTCGACCTCTGGAACAGCTCAGTTTCTTGGCTCATGTTTAGTCTCCTGGTCTTCCAAGAAACAAAATTCAGTGGCACTTTCCACTGCAGAGGCAGAATATATGGCAGCTGCTGCATGCTGCTCTCAGCTGTTATGGCTCCGACAACAGCTAAGTGACTATGGTCTTAAATTGCTTTCCGTTCCTATTTTCTGTGATAACACAAGTGCTATTGAAATCTCTAAGAATCCTGTGCAGCACACTAGAACAAAGCATATAGAGACACGTTATCACTTTCTAAAAGACTGGGTTGAAAAGGGAATAGTCACAATGAACTACTGTAGGACAGATGATCAAGTCGCTGACATTTTCACGAAGGCCTTGCATAGGGAACTCTTCGAAAGGCTCCGAATGGAGCTGGGTATGATCTCTCTATCCTAATCAGTATATAACTTCTACTACTAACCTCTGTCTAATCTGAATATTCATGATCTGGTGTGTTAGTAGATAGAAGTGACTAGTGATCACCAACTGGAGGTCACATATCTTGTGTACTAGTAGCTTCAGTACAGCTTAAGACTCCCGTCACATATGGTAAAACTGTGATATACTTCAGTATGTTCTTTGTGACCTAACAACACTTCCTATTTGTTCCCACATCATAAGCCCAAAGGAAGTAGTTGAGACCATCCCTAGCCTATTCTAGAACTAGCTGTCTCCAGTCCCCATCTGTTTTGACTAGTAGTTAGGAGACACTAGTGGTAGATGATACACACATATTCAAGAATGATCATACATTTGGGTGTGTTTATGTAATTCTATGACTAACATATTTTCTTTGAAGTAATGTTTTCTGTCACTAGGACAACTGCCGCATTACTTCCTTCACAATATACCTTGAGACTGGTTAATCAGAGAGACTAGTGGTAAGACTTGGTTGTCAGACAGCATTCATTAGCCACCGTTGGATTGACCAATGAGACACTGATTTTGTTACACCCGAAGAAAACGATTGGACTTATCAGGATAGGTGAGGTGACAAATTTGGATAATTTTGAAATTCAAATTTTGGTGAGAGAATATTTAGGAGGATATTTGGGAGGTATATATACAGATTTTTGGGATCACCTCCTTTCACAATTGCCGCCGCTTCAAACCCTAATGACAGAAACCCTAGATATCGAATTCCCTCGACCTTCAACTCCAATGGATTTCTCAAGCTTCAACCTTGCTGCAATGCTCACACCAGAGGAATTACGGGCTATGGCGAGTGCCATGGAGAAGATGCAACAAGCAAAGGTAGCACCAGAGAACGCTAAGGCCTCGGGATCCACATCTGACGCTCCCCAGTATGTCGCTCCGCCTCCTGAGATGGTTGCTCCTACTGAAGAGCAAGTTGATGCAACAATTGACAAAGTGGTGAAGTCCATTCAGAGTGAGGACAACCAAACTCATAAGGAGAAATTGGCAGAGGATGCAGATGATATGACTACAGTGATTCCGGTGATGGAGAGTCATGGAACAGACTCAACAAACATTCCCGCGACGGCAGAGCCCACTGATAAGCCAACACCCACGACGACACCTGAGATTGGGGCTTTGAACGATGAGAAGGTGGCTGATGTGAAGGATACGGGGAACACTGATGATTTACCAGCCACCACTGAGGATTTGGGGCAAAGGACAATATCAGTAGATGACGATGACCAGTCGTCAGAGAAGAAGGACCTCAATACAGAGAAACAGACATCCCAGACCAGTCAAGAGGAGAGTCTGAGCAGGGGGATCTCTCTAGGCAGGAGGATAGGCACCAGAAACAAAGGGAAGGAAGTTGCTTCCGTCATACTGCCAAGCAACAAGAGGAAGGCAGAATCTACTGCCTCTGGTGATCGTCAGGTGAGGGCAAAGAGAGACGCAGCCAAAGATTTCCCCAAGTCCTCGGATAAGGCATGCCAAGGTATCATTAGAGACATGGCTTTTGATCCTGACTATCTGTTTGATAATGATCTTGGTATTGTGGTTGATCTGTTTACGTGTCAAGGCTGGGATGAGTTATTTGTTGGTCCAGCACTGGTGGATGTTGGCCTAGTAAAGGAATTTTATAAGTCGCTTGAGGTTGTGCCTGGTAGTGAATTATTGACTGTGCGCTTTAAGATTGGGAAGGAGAGATTTAAGTTTACTGAGAGAGACCTTGCTACTATTCTGGAAATACCATGCAAGGGGTATGATGAGCTGAATGCAGGGATCCCCATGGATGTGGCTGAGGCAGAGATCCATGAAATCGTGCTGGGCAAGGGAGAGAATATGCCCGTGATCTCTCGAGTGCTCTTGGAGTATCTAGCACTGTGTCTGCTGCCAAGAGGGGGTAAGCACACTGTTCCCACCACATATGAAGAGGTTTTGTTATGGAAAATTCTGACAAGGGCACCAGTCAATCTGCCTAAGATCATCCTCCAACTGATGGTGGTTGTGAGGAAATCTCTGTCCAAAAAGCTACCATACCCCAGACTGGTCAAGGTGATTCTCCTGTACTTCAAGGCTTATAACCCGAAGATTGAGGTTTGCTGCTCTCGCCAACTGAATGAGGGACACATGGGTCGCATCAACTATGCCTGGAGTGAAGGCATTGGTTGGGTGCACAAGTATGAGCTGGCTGAGGGAGGAGCCAAAGATATGGAGAAGGAGAAGAAGAAGGAGCCAGTGCCTGTAGTAGACCTGGATGCCGATCAAGAGGATAAGGAGCAAACTGAGGATACAAGTGTTGTTTCTCAGAGGAAGGAAATTATTAGCTTGCTTCGGTCTCTGAATGAGAAGGTGGATCAGTTGCTGAAGATGGATCAATTTATTGCTGCTCAGACCACCAGTCGCACCTCTTGATCACTGATGACCAGTCTCTAGGCCCTTCTGTTTTTGACCCAGCACATTTTCCCTTTCTTTGACAAAACTTTGAACTGAAATTGTCCTGTTTTGCCTGTTGTGACGGGCTGTTTTATTTTGAACTGCACTGCTTTTACACCTGATCTTGCTTGATTGATATTTTGGTGTGCTACTTGTCCTTTGTTTTACTAACCCAGTTTATGATGTTTTTTTGATAATGACAAAAGGGGGAAGTAGTGGCTGTTATGTGCAGGTAAAGGACCCAGTTCACTCAGTTCCTAAGGAACCTTCTGAGGAGGACCTAGCGCATGGACTTAGGGGGAATGCTCGGTAGCTTGGTCGGTAATTGAATCTGCACATCACTTGTCGTTTTTTTATTTTTCCAGATTATTTGTCATCATCAAAAAGGGGGAAATTGTTGAACCCTTGGGGTTTTGATGATGACAAGTGATCAATACTGACTAGTGTATTGAGTGTGCAGATTGTGCTTCACTGGACTTACTGAACGACTAGTCTGAAGTCGTTGGCAGTCCCTGATATTTCGGACACAGAAAAATCAGGGAAGATTATCTAGTTTCCAAAACTGCCTATATTGGTTGTGATAATATTCTAACTGCCTATATTGATTGTGATAATATCCTAACTGTTTTTTGGAGTTTAGAAAAGAAATATTGAACAAAGATTTGAATAGATATGATATTTCCTAATCGGTTCATGCATGGATTGTAGGACTGATTTGAGAGGAGAGGCTTAGTATAAAAGCCTGGTGCAGCAGCTTGTAGCCGTGTGACTTTGTGAGATAGCAAGAGGAGCGATCGAGACCAAAGCACAAGGAGACGAGCAACGGCAGCGAGGAGAGCGAGCGTGACCGCGTTTACTACGTTGGTTGAGGGCTTTTAGTGTTAGGCTAGATACTTCATTAGTTCATCTAGCTTGAGACGGCTTGCTGCAGAACTTCAACTTAGTTGGTGCCTGAGAATCAAGGGGTGCAGCTTAGAACAGTAGTAAACGAGGAGTTGTACTAGCTGATTCAAGTGTATTCGGTTCGAGGACATTAATAAAGATTGAAGTTGAAAATCCTTCCAGTTGCTGCTGGAACGGGTGGTTTTTCCCAGTTGGGTTTCCACCTAAAATCGTGAGTACTGATTTACTTGTGTTCATTTAGTTACAGTTGTTTATTCCGCTGCGACTAGTCGTATCGAGGGACAAGTCGACCCTCACGACTAGAAGTACAAGCTAACCTCGATCCAACAATTACCATTGGTGTTATGTTTTTTATTATGGGGTTCATCTTGTAGATTCATAGCCAGATTCCTAAATATATATTTAAGAAATATTATGAATATCTGATAGTGCCCTTTTTTGCAGTCACTACTATTTTGTTTACCACCGATTAGGCACCAATACTTTTCAGTGTTATCTGTGTTTCTTTTCGGACAGTGCATTCGACAGTTCCGCTTTGATATGGTAAGTTATAATCTAATTTATATCAAGTTGTATGAGCTTAGTATTATGCGCTGCAGGTATGGAGGATTGAATGTTCACGCATTCACGCATTCAGGCATTCAATATATATATATATATATATATAAATTTATTTCCATTTTTTTGTCGAACAATTTTTTGATATTGAATGAAAAAATAGATTATTCTTTTCTGTCAAGTTTTCTGTATTTCTTTCGAAATTAATGCTTCTCAATTTCTCTAGTTTCCTCTTGGACCTCCTTTCACCCTTTTTTATATCACCTGCCATCTCTTAAGTTTATATTTTAAACATATTTTTTAATTTGATATGTATATATAGGGAAAGGTTCAAATGAGGGTGTCAATGTTACTTTTTTCAGATGTTCGTTGAGATTTATGTTGAATAAACTTCAGATTCCGCTTCTCTTAGCACAGTATGTGGCGCAAGCCGACTGAATGCGTCGTGGAATGAGATTTGAAGTTGGTGATTAGTATTCATCTATTCTGGATTTTGGATTCAAGGTGGAATCTTTTCTGCCCAGGAGAGAATATTGCGGCCCAATCAAGTGGGCTTTGGGCCATATAATTTAGTTATTAATTAGGATTTCTTGTTGTTTTCTATATAAACTAATTTTTAGTCTTAGGACGGTTTTTTGATATTGAATAAACAAAATTAGGGTTTTTCCTTTTACGTCAAGTTTTCGGTATTTCTATTGAAAACAACAAATCTTGCTTATCGATTTCTCGGTATTTTGTGGAATCAACGAGTTATTGATTTATCTATCTCATCAACTTCTTGGCATTCTGCGGAATCAACAAGTTATTGACATCTATCGCTCTTGTTTGCCCACCCGCGCTGCACTACTGGTAATAGATCTGGTTTGTACCATGTTGAACTCATGTTTGAACACGTCTACGTATGTTTTTTGGAAAATTTACCCCCCTAATCTAGCGGGCTGGATTTGTCCCTGAACGTGATAATGGAAAAGTATTGTGTTTTATGTAACCTTTGCATCTCTTGGTATAATAATTTATAGTCGAACCAAAAATATCATGTACTTTATTTTACAGTATGATAGACCAATTTTCAAAAGAAATAAAAATTCTTTGTCAAACAGAAGTAATTAATCTAAAGGACTTCATCTCAATCGTTGATTCTGATTAATTTAAAGATTGAAATTAAAATTAATAATTATTAAAATTATGTGGTTGAGTTGGTTGGGATGACATCCTTCATTGTCACAAAATCTTGAGCATGAGACTATGTATTCTTCCTCTTTATTTACTTTAATTTAAATACTATAGTGGTAGATAATAAATGTGATTCATGTCCTATTTTTCGAACAAGATGAGTCTTTTCTTATAATTTCAAGCCGTTGCCCTTCGAAAGTGTATATTTTTGTTATTGAAGAGAGTTTAATCTCAGAAACATGTAATAACAGTGCGCAGCAGTATGCCCCTTTTTATCAGAAATTTGGCATTTGATATCTTTTTGATGGCTTTGATTTCCATTGTATGAACCACGTCCTCGAATCATATTAGCACCTCCTCGAGTTTGTGTGTATCTTCCTCGTCCACGGCCACGAGATGTATTTTTGAGCGATATTGGCAGCACGCAATTGTAAAGTTGGATTTACAATTTGTTGTTGTGATTCTTCATCCAATAATAATCCCATAACAGAGTCTACTGACATAACCATAGTAGCAATCTGAACTTTGATAGCGACACCAACTGATGCAAATCTTGGATCGAGGCCATTAATAATATGCATTATTAGTTCTCTGTCAGTGACTAGCACTCCAGCAGAAGAAAGTTGATGTGCGATATATCTCTTTTGATTCACATACTCCATGACATATATTTAACATGCCTTGCTATAGGGAAGAAAGTTGATAGCGCAATGAAAGTATTCTAGAGTCACTCTGGGGTTTAAAAATGGTTTCTAATTTTACCCATGCGGCTCTAGTGCTCGTTACACCTATCAAGTGACTCGCTGCCATTGAGGTTAAAGTCCCTTTGATCCATAGTAAAATTAGTCTATCTTGTCGCTTCCAAATCGAGTAGGCAGAGTAATTAGCTCAATAGTGACTTTGCCATCACTGCCTTGTATCTCATTAAATTGATGTGGTTCAAGATTGTCCTTGTCAATGTACCTCTCCAAGTCAAAAGCTTCCAAGGCATCACGAATAAACGAGGACAACCTAGGATAGTTGGATGAATTCAACGTCGTATGGCTGATCGGCGATTACTAGCGATTCCGGCTTCATGCAGGCGAGTTGCAGCCTGCAATCCGAACTGAGGACGGGTTTTTGGGGTTAGCTCACGGGCATTCCTTACAAAAGCTTATGGCTAAATGCTCTACTAAAGAAGGAGCTTTAAGCCATCAAGTTTAATAGCTAGTGTCGGTAAAGAGATATTAATGCTTTGAGCAGATGAATTAGTGATGGCTTGCAACAGTGTTCTGTTTGCGTCATCATGTGTTGAAAAGGTGGAGCTTTGTGAGGGCTTGGCTGCCACATTTTGATAAGTTGACATGTTTACGTGACGGATGATAGAAAAGGAGGAAAAAAATTTAGAAAGGAGAAGGATAGAGTGTGGTGAAAGAACTTGACGTGAGTCTTATGGCTTCTGATACCATGAAAGAGTTGTGTTTGTATAGTTTGCCACACTACCTAACTCTAAGAGGCAGTTGATATTTATATTATTCATGTATGAGTTTACAAGGAAAGGAATATACAGGAATGTATGTAACAATAATCATGGAAATGAGATCAGCCCTAATCACGTAAATTATGCAAGCAAATTAATAATGTGTTGCTGTTGATCATTTCCTTAACACTGGTGAATATTGTATGATCGAACACAAAAATGAGTCAAGCGAAAAAAGTTATTTGAATAGAAAACTTCACTAATCAATTATAACTCGTGTAAGATAATACAAACCAAAGTTTTATATTATAAAAAATATTTATCAAATAAGAAAGTTATTAAATAAGCAAAGGGGTCTATTATTCGACAAAGTGATTTAAATTGTACTTTTTGTTATAAATACACACTAATGATGGTTTTATGACTTTTGAGTTTCATGTCATTTCATATTCTTTATAATGCCTATATAAATATTTTGTATTATGTGAAAAGAAAATAAGAAAAACCTCTCTACTTCCTCCCTCACATCTCTATTTGTCTCACCTTTATTTCTTTACAACTTATTCACATTATAACACGTTATCAACACGAGTTGCTTTAGATAAACGGGTAATGGTAAGAAATTTGTAAGTGGTTCAATATCTTTTTTTCTCAATTGTTACATATGGTTTTGTAAGGGAACTTGATCTACGATTAAAGTTTATTCATGCTTCGATTCACCTAAAGTTGAATCATATGCATATATATGGAGTTAATTCATGTTTTATTCACCTGAAGTTGAATCACATGTATATGGAACTTTGTAATTTGATTCCCCTGAAGTGGAATCGTTGATATGAAATTTACTTATGTTTTTAAGATTTGATTTCCTCAAAGTGGAATTATATGAATGTAATGTGTAATCTTCATGTTTGGTTCCCCCGAAGTAGAATCATACATGTGTAACATATTCTCAATATTGGACTCCCTTGAAGTGGAATGAAAAAACTAGCACTCGAAGTGTTTACACATATATTGTGTGACTTGATTTCCCCGTAGTGGAATTCAGTTACACATATATGTATTTTCTCTGTGACTTTATTCCCCCGTAGTGGAATTGTAGACATAAAATTTATTATTGTCCAATTTGATTCACCTAAAGTGAAATTAATCATATGCACTCCGTTTGTGTGCCAAAATTGATTTTCCGGAAGTGGAGTCATCACACGTTATGTACTTATGAATAAAGTGAAACATATTACAAATTATTTCTCTTGAATGAAATGATTGCATTTAATTTATTTACTTTTAAATTCCCTCGGACCGGAATCATTATATATTATTTGTAATTGAATTATTGAATTGACTTAAGCGGAATAAAATACGAAGGCAAGTGATTACACCTATTATATTGTAATATTCCTCTGAAGTGGAATCATGCATGTGTTTACAATTTTATAGAAGTGAAATATCACACATGTATCACTAGAAGTGATTACGGTAGCTGCATTTGATATATTCAATTCCCACGAAGTGAAACACTGTACATGTAAAACCTGAAGTAAATTATTTATTAATTTCTTTCAAGTAAAATTATTAATATATTGAAAGTGAAGTAATACAAATATGTATATAATTTAATTTATTTTTGTTTAATCTTCCTGAAGATGCATTTTGATACATTATTTTTATAAAATTACTATCATCCCTAGAAGTGGATGTAAGTAGTTTATTTGTATGTGTTAACCTGAAGTAGACACAAATATATTATTTTAGTGCACAATATTCAAAATGAAATTATTTACATGCATTTTTAAAAGAAATGCATGCACATCATTATTATTAGATATATGATGTTTTATTTTCCATTATAATAGAATGGATAAATCATTCCTCGCAGAGGATGCATATCGATATTGACTCCTGAAGAGTGTGTACATAAATTTCACTCCTGAAGAGAATATGAGATAAATATTAAAGTATTACTTCTAGAAATAATGAGTACTTTTATATGTGTTGAAAACAAAAAATTATTTAATCCTATTTATATACTTTTAAATTTGTTAAAAAACTTACGTTTTATATTATCTTTTGATTTAAGTGAAAGTTATAATATAAATTATATGATAGGAAAAAATTTTGTGATTCATATCCGATAAGAGAAAATTATAATTTTGAGATATCAACTTCTAAAGTTTTCATTTTTCTTTTATAGCAAAAAAGTTCCTTCTTTTCATTTGAGACGACTTGTACATTTTTTTTCATGGATTTTGACCGCCTTATTGTAATTTAATGCTTAAAAGAGGATGAAATACACAAATTGATCAACAAAAATTACAGAAGGTTATCGATTAGTTTAAATGTCAAGTGGTAGTTAAATTGAGTGTAAAATTTACCTAAATTTAGGGTGTTGACAAAGTGTGTCAATCCACCGTAATATATTCCTGTCCCTTTTACTTTCATAAAAAATACGAATGAGTGTGTATTATGTTATAAAATTAATAAAAAATAAAACAATATATGTTAATTTGGACAGGATCGATGAATATCAATAATATTAATATAAGAATAGTTAATTAGATTAGTAAAGATTAATAAATAGTAAAATTTATTTGTAAATTAAATTTGTATGGTTAAATATAGTCAACTTAATTAATAAATATTAGAGCCATTTCAGTGATTATATTAAAGAACTAAAAAAAGATACATATTAGTTATAGCTAGCAGAAGAGATGGCCCGTGGAAACGTAAAAGTTTTTCTTGTTTGCATTATGTTTTTTGGACTTATCGTTCAAAATTTAGATGCGTTTGGAGATTGTTTTGAAACTTGTATGTTTCATTGTGCTGGATTTAACCTCAAAAAAGATGCAGTGTGTGCGGGGTATTGCGGAGTGAAATGCGCAATAGGTAAATATAAACAATCACTAATTTGAATTTCATTTTTTGTTTTCTGATGTTTAATAATTAGAACTATTTTATAGTAAGATCATCAATTATTCCTTGATAACTAACTTATTATAACAATTATGTATTGTCAACTTAACTTTCATGAACTGATAGTCTCTTCTTTAATGTTTCAGAAAATAATGAAGTTGACAATAAGATATACATGGATAGGTGCCAAACAGACTGTGAATCCAATGCCAAGCCTTCTCCTTCATTCACAAAATACTAGTGCTTTGTACTCTTTATGAAACAAATTGATTGTATGATTTGTGTTTGATTTTTATTTTTTGTGCCACATGGTATAATTAATGATTGTTCAATAAAATATCTTTATATTATCCAAGTGGTATATTGATAAAAACAAATAATAATTATTTGTCAAATAAAAACACTTAATTTTAATATTAATTTTGGTGATCCAACTGTTGAAATCAAAATTGGTGTCTGTTGAATTTGCAAAATAAAACCAGGATGGTTGATTTTAGGAAATAGTTTCTATTTAAATCTCAAATATTGGATTCTTTTTAATCATCTATATATATATTGCGTCTCATGATTATAAAAATATTTGTATCTTATCGCTAAACATCCCCTTCCACGTGATCAGGGGCGGATCTAGGGAGCTGTCGGAGTCTCTTTTCCCCTAATCTCGACAAAAACAAATTTGACAAAAACAAATTTGACAGGAAGATGATAGCTAAATTTAAAAGTCTACTGGTAATATATCTGGTTTGTACCATGTTGAGCTCATGTTTGAACACGTCTACTTATGTTTTTTGGAAAATTTATCCCCCCTAATCTAATGGGCTGGATTTGCCCCTGAACGTGATAATGGAAAAGTATTGTGTTTTATGTAACCTTTGCATCTCGTGGTATAATTATTTATAGTCGAACCAAAAATATCATGTACTTTATTTTACAGTATGACAGACCAATTTTCAAAAGAAATAAAAATTCTTTGTCAAACATAAGTAATTAATCTAAAGGACTTCATCTCAATCGTTGATTCTGATTAATTTAAAGATTGAAATTAAAATTAATAATTATTAAAATTATGTGGTTGAGTTGGTTGGGATGACATCCTTCATTGTCACAAAATCTTGAGCATGAGACTATGTATTCTTCCTCTTTATTTACTTTAATTTAAATACTATAGTGGTAGATAATAAATGTGATTCATGTCCTATTTTTCGAACAAGATGAGTCTTTTCTTATAATTTCAAGCCGTTGCCCTTCGAAAGTGTATAATTTTGTTATTGAAGAGAGTTTAATCTCAGAAACATGTAATAACGTCAAAGATATAGTGCATTAGTCCACTAAAATGTATTCTAATTATTTTAGTTTTATTTAAATATGAATCAGTTTGCATTATGCAATCATATTTATAAGTGGACTGTTTATGAGGCAATCCATACATGTTATTTTTAAAAGGATCGATGAATGTCAGTAAGACTGGTAAAAGATTAGTGACAGAATTGTGAATAGTAAATTCTCTTAAAACTTAATTTTATTTATTTTTAAAAATAGACAGTTCGAATATTATATATTTGAATCATTTACTAATTTAATTGTAGAATTCAAGATAATATACAATACATATTAGTCGAAGCAAGTGGAAGAGATGACGCTTGAAAATTTCAAAGTTACTATTTGTTTGCATTTTATTTTTTGGACTTATTGTCCAAAATTCAAATGTATTTGGAGATTGTTTTGAAAGATATAGTGTGTGCAGGCTATTGTGAAGTTAAATGCGCAATAGGTAAATATATACTTTCAATAATTTGAATCTCTTTTTTGTTTCCTGATGCTTATAATTAGAACTATTTTAATTGTTAGACCATTACTTTTTCCTTAAGAACAAATTTAACATTATAATTTTATATTGTCAACATTATACTCATGAACTAATTTTGTATTTCAGGTAAAGATGAAGTTGGCAATAAGATATATATGGACGAGTGTCTAACAAATTGTGAATCCAAAGTCAAGCCTGCTCTTTCATTTACAATACTTTAATGCTTCACACTCATTATGAAACAAATAGGTTGTATGATTTATGTATAAATTTTATTTTTGTGTCACATGGTATAATTATGTCTATTGATTGTTTAAAAATATCTTTATGTCATCCAAGTGATGGGAAAAGTTCAAGGAGGACGGTTATATTTTTGTAAGACAATGAGACACAATCCGGACCACTGATTAATTGTTATCCAACGGATGAAATTAAAAGTAGAATAACAGTCAAATCCAACCGCCCCGTGTTTTTAGCATATTCAACCACCCACTTGTCTTCATAACCCAATCTTAATCTCAACCTCTGATTAATAAATCTCAATGGTCCAGATTTTGTCCCACTGTTTTACTAAAAAACTTGTCTCTCTTGAACTTATCCCTCCAAATGATATAATGATCAAAAGAAATAACAATTCTTTGTCAAATAGAAACACTTAATTTTAATATTTAATTTTGATGATCCGGCTTTAGTGAACAAAGTTGGTTTTAAAAAATGAAATGTTGAACTTGCAAAATAAAACTTGGGCTGCCGGTTTTGGTGAATTAGCTTTTATTTAAATCTCATATATTGGATTATTAAACATCATCCAGATAATTTGTGTCTCATGGTTATACACAATTTCCCCCTCCACATAATAACAAAAAAGCATTGTATTTTATGGAAACCTATTGTAGTAATCTAGTTCTATTCTAGATATGTATCACCGGACCTCTAAAATTCCGATCAGATTCTGGTTAAAACCAAACCTTACCTAAAACTTGCAAATCTGTCCTACGTCTCAAAGAACTTAAAAGAAATGCAACAACCCATTTTTCCTCGCAAGAAAAGAAAACAAGAAACAATCAGTGAAGCAGAAAATTCAATAAGTCCTTGAACTAACTGAAACTAATCTATTTTTAGCCGAAATCTTATAATCTGGCTCTGTTGCCACTGTAGTAATCTAGTTCTATTCTAGATATGTATCACCAGACCTCTAAAATTCCGATCAGATTCTGGTTAAAACTAAATCTAACCTAAAAATTGCAAATCTGTCCTACGTCTCAAAGAACTTAAAAGAAATGCAATAAAGAACGAAGTACACCTGGATTTATCCTGTGGTTATATATCCGAAGGGTTTAATTCACGTTAAGCTCTTGAGTCCCCGTTGAATGCACTATCACCCAGAAAACCAGCCAAAACCAGCAGCAACGTTTTTGTACAAGTTTTATCACATGCACATTTAGAGATGCCTCACTTTCACTCCCTCACCACTCTATCTCACTCAAGCTGAATGTTATAACAAAACCGCTCACAACCAAACGAAAATACCGTGCCCAAGGCACCACAACACTCAAGATGCCTAGAGTAAGCTAAAGAACACCAGTAATTACAAGAATCACTGAAAAACTCAAGTTGCGTTGCGGAGATGGAGAGCAAAAACTGATTCCCTAAAGTAAAATTAATGCTTTCATACTTCATGTACCGTTTGATCTCAGCTGTTCAATATAATCTTCATCCGACGATCTAGAAATGCCACACATATCGCATGACTCAGTTGGAACTTAGGCGTGCATTGGTCCGTTCGACTTAGCTGGCGCTAATCTGGCTTCACATCAGCAAATGGGCTCCAAACTTCAGGCCCATCAAGCTTCAACTCTACACCTATATATCTCGAGTTATAATAAGGGTTAATTATAGATGACCCCCTGTATAGTAGGTCATATTTTATAGAATCACCTATATATTATAATATTGCATTCGGCCACCTTTATAATTATCATTGTTATCAAACAAGCACCTCTAATAACAGAAGTAATTATAGAGGTGGTGAAGTAAAACTCATTTATTATATTGGTGGTGTATAGTAATTAAAATATTATTATTATTATTATATAAAAAAGTTAATATATTTAACGGATTTTTTGACGGGACAATGGTTGTTTGGTTATGACAACTGTTATACAGGTGGTCAAATGCAATATTAGAATATAAAGGTGGTTCCATGAAAGATAGCTTATTATACAGATGGTCATCTGTAATTAACCCGTATAATAATTTGCCGAACGAACCAAAAATATCATGTACTCCATCTTAAAAAATATACCGCTTAATCTTATGCCAATATGGGAAGGGATCACGTATAAAGTGGTAGGTTTCATATAAAATATAAAAAAATCATCCTAACCTTTGATTGATTTCAATCGGACGGTTTATTACGCATTCAAATACTTACAAAAATAACAACAAAAGGACAAATTCGTAATGTTCCATAAAATAATTATATTGAAGATTAGGTTAACATATTATCTCCGAAAATTCCTCAAACTAATTACATCAGTTGCGTTCTTCCTTAATCAAATTTTGATTCCATTCTATTTTGAAATTATCGTCGACATGTTTTCAAATGTAAGCAGCAACAACGATCCATGTGATGATGATTCGTGTTATCCATCGAGCTGCCATGCGGGTGCGGAGGATTATCAGTCAATATATCGAAGTATATGGTTCTTGAACCATATATTACACTTTTTTGGACCATACATGTATCGAGTAAGTTATACACTGATTAGCATCCAGCTTGATATGGTTCAAAATATCGAACTATATGGTTTTAGAACCATATATTACATATTTTTGGACCATACATATATCGAGTAAGTTAGACACTGATTAGCATCCAACTTGATATGGTTCAAAATATTGAACTATATGGTTCAAGCACCATATAACACAATTTTTTGGACCATACATATATCGAGTAAGTTATTTACTGGTTATCATCCATCGTGAATTATTTTATTCCAAACATGTGTTTTGAATCATATAAAAATTTGGGAGTTAATCGCGAAACAAACTTGATATGGTTCAAAATATTGAACTAGATGGTTCTTGAACCATATAGTACAATTTTCTGGACCATATAAAAATCGATTATGTTAATTTTTGAGATTTGATATGCTTCAAGTATTTATATTGGATGGTTCTAGAACCATAGTTCGCTAATTGGTGGACCATAGAGATATCGATCAAACTTGTTCTTTGTCCTCAATTCATGTATCTGATTGTCCTCGTCCGAATTTTCCGGTACAGTTTTCTGGACCATATATAAATAGATTAAATTAATTTTTGAAATTTGATATGGTCCAAGTATTTATATTTGATGGTTCTAGACCATAGTTCGCTAATTGATGGACATATATTGATCAAACTTGTTCTTTGTCCTCAATTCACGTCTATAGACGCTCCACGTCTTGTTTGTCTACGTTCTGTAATTGAACCATAAAATAGACAATCAATCTATAATTAATTGAACAACTACAAAATTGAAGATGATCGATTTACTTACCGTAGAACTTCATGACTTCTCGCCGGTTGGCAGCTGATATTCTATAACAAAGTCGTTACAATGTCAAACATAAATGTAGAAAAAAACGTAAATTAACAGTAACCAAATCTCAACATAAACACACAAAAACATCAAGAAATCACAACAACAAAAAATAAAAAGTCAGAAACCCTATCAAATCGTAGCACTTACAAGTCCAGGGAAGACATGTGCGTGGCGGTTCACAGTGTCCGGCGCGGATCAGATGTCGGACGATTTTGAAATTGACGTAGGAAGATGAGAGCGACGACGCAGGAATACTAGAGGGGCGAGGCAGATGTGTCTTAGGTAGCTTCTTCGTCAGATTTCGGAGGTTGTTTCAAGAATTTTCAAAACGACCTAATCTGTGGAGTGAATTATGGGATTCAACAAACAAACCTATTTTTCTATTCCCAAATTACCCCTCGAAATTAATTACGAATTATTTTAATTCCATATTTGATAACTTTTTAATTTGATTTGGTTTAAAATCTGATCCGTCGATCTGATTGTTTTAACGGCTTGTATTAGTTTATACTTTATACACTTAACGACTTTATAACAGATCCCTTCCAATGCCAATATATTATGTATCAATAACTAGGTACAAGACCTCTCTAAAAAACTTTCCATCCCGACAAATATTTATTTCGACCCATGACTGAACATTCAACTCTTTATCCATGTGATACAATGATTAGATATAAAGCAACAATAAAATTATGATTAGCAATGTACAAATTTCGATTGAATAAATTTTTTAACTGTTATCTCGCCATATACGCCCATTTTTAGTTCCGTTGTAATAGTGGACCAAACCCCGTGGTTTGGGTTTGACCTTTGGTTGTCTGATTTAATTATCGTCGATTAAAGTTTGTTCTGATTTACTATCCAATATTAATTTATGCATCCCTATCTTAGACACAACACAGTGCTGCACACACACAATATGGCCTCCTCATTTTAGCATTGATGCATCAATCTCATCATTCGCAATACAATGCGTATTTGTCAGTTCTATGTTTTAAAGAAGCTTCTGACGAATTTTGTCTACTTGAACACAAAAATGGCTCAAGTGAAAAAAGTTCCACTAATAAATTATAACTCGTGTAAGATAATACAAACCAAAATTTATAGTACAACAAATAGTTTTCAAATAAGATAGTTATGAAATAAAAGTGGACAGGTTTATTGTTCAAAAAAGTAATTTTAATTGTACTTTTGTATTTGTTAAGGGATAATCACAATTCTCTGTACTGTTTTATAGTAGTTACTTTAGTTTACTTTGTCGGTATAAGTGTCGTTGATTTAGTTTGTTTGTTTTTTTATAAATATAGATTATTATTCTTTAAATAATTTTTAGAGTTTTACCCCTTATTATGAGTGGCTGAATCTTTCCATATTTATAAAATATTATATTCTATATAATTAGCTTTTTAGATTTTTACCCCTATTTGAATGTTTGGGTTAATTACTATTTATGATTTACTAGTAGTTGATGCACAGTTCAACCTGTGCATTTTGTTGTTGATATTTTATTGTGAATTAATTGAATGATAATCGCAAACTAAATCAAATGCGGTTGAGAGGTGACGGTTTGGGAGAAACCGTCAAATGCGGTTGAGAGGTGACGGTTTGGGAGAAACCGTCAAATGCGGTTGAGAGGTGACAGTTTGGGAGAAACCGTCAAAAGCTACTCCCGGATTCTTAATAGGAAGATTAAAAAGTATATTAATCATCTTCGGCATGCAATTGTGTAGATTATCCGCTTTATTTACTTGAAATTTATAGTATATGCTGGAAAAGTTATAATTTTACGTATGATACTAGATAAATTTATAATTTTGAGATATCAACTTCTAAAAGTTTCATTAGTCTTTTATGCAAAAAGTTCCTTCTTTTCATGTGAGACGAATTGTAAATTATTTTCATGAGTTTTGACCGATTTGATTTCTTATGCTTGAATATTTAGGAATTAAATAGACAAATTGTTCAACAAAAATTAAACTGTTAAAAATGTCTAGTGACATTAAATTGAGTGTAAATTTTATCTAAATTTAATGTCTTGAAAAAGTGCGTCAATCCATCCTTATATATTCCTATATCTTTTACTATCTATTAAAATATGAATGAGTGTGTATTATGTTGATAGAAACAACATGGCCTCCTCATTTTAGCATTGATGCATCAATTCCATCATCTGCAATACAGTGCATCAATTAATAGGGAATGCATCCCATGGATCCATCTAAAATGGACTCAAGGATCCCCTTGCATGCATTGATTGCACTTTTTCAATGCACCAGATTGCACTACGTCATTGCACTTGTCATGTCTCAATAATGTGTTGTCACAATTTGGTGCATTCAAAAAATGCAATCAACGGATGCAAGAGAGGATCCATGAGTCCACCATTTTAGGTGGATCCATGAGATACATTTCCTCGATAACTATGCTTTGTGTTTGTCAGTTCTTGTTTCAAAGATGCTTCTTTGGTGAATATTGTATAATCGAACACAAAAATGAGTCAAGCGAAAAAAGTTATTTGAATAGTAAACTTCACTAATCAATTATAACTCGGTGTAAGATAATACAAACCAAAATTTAGATTATAAAACATATTTATCGAATAAGAAAGTTATTAAATAAGCGAAGGGGTCTACTATTCGACAAAGTGATTTAAATTTTACTTTTTGTTATAAATACATACTAATGAGGGTTGTATGACTTTTGAGTTTCATGTCATTTCATATTCTTTGTATTGCCTATATAAAGGTTTTGTATTATGTGAAAAGGAAATAAGAAAAACCTCTCTACTTCCTCCCTTGTTTCTCTAATTGTCTCACCTTATTTCTTTACAACTTCTTTACATTATAAAACGTTATCAACACGAGTTGCTCTAGATAAACGGGTAAAGAAATTGGTTAATGGTTCAATATCTTTTGTCTCAACTGTTACGTGATGGTTTGTAAGGGAACTTGATCTACGATTAAAGTTTATTCATGTTTCGATTTACCTGAAGTTGAATCATATGCATATATATGGAGTTAATTCATGTTTTATTCACCCGAAGTCGAATCTCATGTATATGAAACTTTGTAATTTGATTCCCTGAAGTGGAATCGTTGATATGAAATTTACTTATGTTTTTAAGATTTGATTTCCTCGAAGTGGAATTTATGAATATCATGTGTAATCTTCATATTTGGTTGACGAGCACGTCGTTGAGTGCTGCAAATTTATCCCGGCTCTCCTACTAGTATAGTCTTGGTAAGCTGGGGTCGAATCCACAGGGAACGATGAGAAATCTCCTTTTAAATCTACAAACTAAGATTGGAGTTGTGAGTGAAAGTAATTAAAAGAAAGAAAACTGTTGCGCAAGTACAACTGGCGCACACACAGACAGCAAGTACAAAAGATGTAAATAAATATGCAAGAGATGAGCTCGGTTCAGATTCTTCACTATGAATTTCTATGTTTATCCTCGGTCACTAAGATACATGACATACTGTCCACGTAGGTTAAGGTCCTGTCACAGCTTAATAACCTACACATACATTCCGGTCAAAGTCCGTATGATATTATTATTCAACCTAGTCTAGTCAATAACGAATCCGGTCAAGGTAGCTACTGCCTATTCTAGTGTTACTCCTATCATTCACAGTCACGTACTTCTGATAGTTTAACTATAGATAATAGATTCTACAACTAAGTCTGCGGTGCAAGGCTTCGCTTAATTGTCTAACCTAATTATCATGCAATTGAGTTCGGAATAATAATACTAAACTTATCATGCAAATTAAGAACAAGACCTCAAAACATATTATTCATAGATTCAAATCCAAACCGAGTTCAGTGAGTTTAGCTACTCATACTGAATGAATACATCTCAAGAATAATTATAAGACAACTAAAATAACAAGACAAATCTGTATGGTGCGTCGTCAGGCTCGCGTGACAGCTTGCGCGCACGGCTGTCGGAATTCTGCTCTGAGCCGTCTGGTCCCTTCTGCGTGCATGCTGTGATTTCCATGAAGCTTTGTATTTATAGCCTTGCCTCCTAGGGTTTCCACGAATATTTAGGCAAGGATATCTGTAGGAAATCATCTATCTCTAAAAATCAGCTTAGGAAATATTAAATCTCCAAAAACCGAACTTAGAAATATTCTGCGCGTGATGACGTCATCGTCCGATATCTCGCTGTCTGCTGACGTCACCGTTTTGCTGTCTTCTGCGCGACCCACACTCGCGCGCTAGTGGTCTCTGTCCTTTGTTGTCCTTGTTGTCTTTTTGCTAAATTCAGCCTTCTTGTTGCGTTTTTTCTAACTCTTCTTTTAACCTGAGATACAAAACTACACCAAAAGCGTAATCTTATACTGAAATATGTTAGAATATAGCAATGTAAAGGACTTAAAGTAGCGTACAACTGTGCTCTATCAAATCCCCCACACTTACTCTTGTTCGTCCCTGAACAAGTCGGCTTCCTTACCTTTGTGTAATGCACGCGTGAATGTTGGACTTACTGCGCCACACGTCTGCGCCACTCACAACCTGCGCACTTGTGATTATACAACACAAAACTGATTTAAGTCATTAATTCAAACCTTGTGTTACCTCTCTTGTGGAATGCATATCAATTCGGATGATTGGGAGATAGTCCTTTTCAAGCACCGGTCACCGAATTCTTCTTGATTCGCGATTGTATGGTTAATTGTATTCGCTTCCTCTGATACGTGATTGATCCGTGTCTTAGGGTCTTCACTGTTTGTTTCTCGGACAACTAATAACTTTTGTTGCACACTTTTCTTCTTTTCATTGTTTCGGCCTTTTGAGCTTTAACTTTGAATTGAATACTTCTTTCTGGTCCGGATTTTGATTCTTCCCTAGAACGGTTTCCAATCATGGCCTTCGGATAGCAGCTATGGAACCATGCCCCGCTCTCGCTTCTGACCAGTCGCGTGCAAGTCAGGCCGCGCGTTTGCAACCGCGCGCCCCTTCCTGAGCAACTAACTTTCACGAAGACGGTCTGTTTTTCCGTCTTGTCATGCTGTTAGGGTTTTTGCCTTCGGCTTCTGCGTGACTGAGCTTGCTCTTATTCCTTTGACCACGGAGTACCAACCTCCACGAGTACTCATAACCATACAACCGATCCTCAAGCTTCGTTCGGTCGACTGCTTCTCTAGGACGTTTCTATCAACTCCACATCCCTCGTTATTCCACTCAAGAGACACACAAAATTTGAAAAAATTATCAAAAATTCAGAATATGTCATATAAGCACAAATTACGCAGGTGCGCGAGTAACGCACACAGGTTGCGCAAGCCAGTGTTTCTCGCGCGCAATTACCTCTTGAGATGTGTTCACATTCGGTTTGTCTTAACTAAATTAAAAAAACAAAAAATTTTAATCCTACTCCTAAGATAAATGTACTACTACCCCCACACTTAAACAAAAACGTGTCCTCACGTTATGCACAAGTAGTAAAGAAGGCAATAGCAATGCATGCATAGGTTTTGTATTGATCATACCCACAATTCAGAATATAGCCACCCACCGAGTCAATTAAAACACCGATTAAAATTAAAGCACCGCATAAAAAACATGTGTTTTAAAACAGAAATACAAAACATCCACCGAATAGTTCATTACACCTATCACAAATTATTTAGAACGAAGTAGAAAATGACTGGGAGAGTTCTTCGATTGGGTCTTCACCCTGTAGTGCATACTCTTCCGAGATCGGGTCTCCAGCGTGCCAACCTCTGGGCGGCGTCATGTCCAAGTTGGCACCCTGTGGCGCCACATATTCCATTACTCGCTGGGCGTTGAACACCCAACGCTCATCCATCTGAACATATGCGCGACTTCCCTGAGTGCTGGTCTCAGCTTGCGCACGCCCTGTCTGGCGCCTGCTCCTTCTCGGTGCCACATGCTCCTGCACCACTACATCTGGCGCAACCTCAACTGGCGCAGCTCTGACATCCTCTAGTCCGCGCCTGTAAGTCCAATACGCAGTTCCATCCGCGCGCACCTTAATTCCCTTATAGAGGCGCATCTTTTGGCGCGTCAGGTATTCTGCCCGTATGATGGTGTGCTCCTCCAGCCAAGGCTCCATATGTAACGCACGCAGGAAGTGCGTGATCAGTCCTCCGCAGAGCAGCGGGCCCTTCATGCTCACCGCTTCCCAGTAGCTGGTGAGCAGGCGCGTGTAGCGCACCTTTTTCCCATAGTAGAGGCCCTTAAGGATCTCCATATCCATAAGTCCTGGGCGCTGTGATCCATTGTAGCGCCCCAAAATCGAGTGGGAGATAAGCCTCTGTAGATAAAACATCTTCGGATCCAACAGTTCTGTGCCGAGGCTCCTTCCTCCGGCGTACGGCTTGCTGCCGTCAGTCCAGTCGTCCCAGGCTTCCTGGTCCGTGTGCTCATCGACTTCTGCGCCAGGCATGCGCGCGAGTCCCATAACTGCGCTGAACTGGGATGGCGCGGCCTCATAGTACATCCCACGATGCCTATATCTGATTCGGTCAGCCAGCCCCTCATAAGACCCGAGGAACTCCAATACGACTTCCACATCTGTGTCGCACGAGAGTTCCATGAACGAGGCCCATCCGGTTGCGGCGAATGCCGCGTGTACCTCCTCATACAGTCCCATCTCACGGAGGAACTCCTCGTCCACAAAGACGGTAGGCAACATCTCACACCTACTGTACAGTTTGTATTTGATCTCAAAATCTAATTTCTCGGACTGGTCTCTACAGATCTAAATAATAGCAAGCAAGAAAAAACACTGAACAATGCCTATCTGGTGCGCGTGTCCTGTCACGCGCGAGCACGGTGCAGATCAAGATCTAAACTTCCACTGAACAATTGGCACACCAAAACTGATCCAAATACACTGAAATTTGAACAGTAGATTACCTGTACTGAGATCTACGTTCTGACCGAAATTTACGAAATTCTGGGTCGGGTGGCGGCGGTGGCGCGGCGGCAGTGGCGGCGGTCGGTGGTGTTGGCTTGGTGGCTTTGGAGGTTTTGTGTTAGAGAGATAAGTTGAAAATGAAAAGTGACACAAAATGAACCCGACATCACATATTTATAGTACAAAAAGCCCACATGCATGCATGACCCAAAACTAACTTGGGCCCAAGACTAAAATTAAACTTAAAACTAAAACTAAACACATACAAAACAAATGAAAATAATCTAAGTTAAGTTTTTCGGAGTACCTTCCAAACGAGTGCTTTGTTTAACGTCGTTAGCTCGACTCAAATGTGCACTCATAGCGCACGGTTTACCTCCCCCACACTTGAACATTTGCCTCCTTCCGTGTTATCATCTTTTCTGCATGGCAAAAATTCAAGTGAGTTAATATCAGAATAATAAGAGTAGTCAATATGATCGGAGGGTAAAGAGATAGAAAACGCGAAGTCTCGCGTGTTAGGTCTGTTAGATGCGCCAGACTGTGCGCAAGTTATCTCTCGCGCGTCCTTGAGTTGCGCAGCCCTATTCTGCATGATCATCCTGCGCACCATATCTGCGTTCCGATGTGTTCCCAAGTATCGTGTTGCTCTCGGCTTCGCTCTCTGCTCCTCTTATCAGGTGGCTTATTCTTTATATTGTTCTGGCGCACCAAAGGCATAGTCTTCTGGCTGGCGCGCATCATCTCAGAATGCTTTGGTATTGGTGCCTTGTTTACCCGATCATTTACCAATGGTTCCTCTGATAACCTGATTCTGTTGATGACATCTAATCTGAGTATGTGCTTCTTATCTTGTAATGTCACCATACCTTTTCCGACATCAATGCACACTTGCGCGGTCCTCATGAATGGTCGGCCAAGCAACACAGATTCTCTTGCTTCCGTATTCGGCTTGTTCATGTCAACTACATAGAAATCTGCTAGGAACTTGAGTTCGCCGACATGAGTCAAGACATCCACTATCTTCCCCTTTGCTTCGGTCCGTGAGTTGTCCGCAAGTAGTAATGCAATGTCCGTTGGCTCTAGAGGTCCCATTGACGATGCTGAATATAGCGAATATGGCAGCAAGTTAACTGATGCTCCTAAGTCTAACATGCACTCGCTAACCAGGGTGTCTCCAATAAAGCACGGAATGGTAAAAGTTCCCGGATCAGCAAGTTTCTCTGGTAAATCTGGAGCTAAACATAACTTCAAGCTTGCTTGGAGATCATTCAGCACGATATATACCTTCCTTCTGTTCTGGCGCATCAGAGTAGGTGCTTGTGAAAACTGGTGCTACAATCAATTCTTTACTCTGTTCTTCTGCGCCAGCAGTGACGCGTGTATCAACTGGCGCGCTAGTATTGTCTGGTTGTGGCGCGTCCATCTGAACCATGTTGATACTTCCTTTCGGGTTCTGAATGACCTGAGAAGGCAGATTACCATCACTAGCCTTCAGTTCATTCACAGTGGTGGCGATCTGGGTGAGCTGGTTCTCTATTAGTTTAAAACTTTTATCATTTGCTCTTCATTCCTTCGCACTGTCTCAGCCAACTGACTAACTATTTCTTCTAATGATTTCTTGGGTGGCTGAGTATTCTGCGTTTGTCCTTCAGTGCGTCTGTGTGGTGGGTTGTAGGAAGTCACTGGTGCGTAAGGTCGCGCGCCAATGGGTGCATTAGGTTGCGCGCGCCAGTCAGCGCGCGGTCTTTGGAAATTCTGCTCATTCTTCTAACTAAACCCGTTTTCTGCTAAGTCGAATCTAGGCTGTCCTTGCCTAGCCTGTCCATTATTCCATCCTCCTACTGCATTTACATCTGCGTGTTCTTCGAATAGGGAGGGGCATGCGTCTGTCAGATGGTCTGTGGCGTGACAGAATTCACAGGGTCTTGTATCGGCGCTCTGTTTCATCATCAATTTCTGCATCATATCTTTCAGTTCTTTGATCTCTCCTGTTACGTCTACTTGATGCAGACGGTTGTTCTCTAGAGGCACTTGATATCTGACTTGGTCCGCAGTGTCTTCTATCAGCTTCCAAACATCCTCAGGGTACATATTCCTCACGTTGCCTCCTGCGCAAGCATTCAACAACCTAAGTTCCATCTCAGTTAGTCCATTGAGGAAGTTCTCAATCAGTACATGTTGCGGGAGTCCGTGATTGTAGCAGTTCGCCTCTAGTTCCCTGAACCGCTCGTAATACTCTGATAGTGACTCCCCATGCAACTGTTTCGGGGCAGCTAGCTCTCTGCGTAATAATGATACCTTGGCCGCGGGATAGAATTTGTCTAGGAACCGTTCTTGTAATTCGGGCCATGCCCTGATCGATCCTGGTGCTAGCCCCATCAACCATTGTCGAGCTGAATCACATAATGAGAATGGGAAAGCTCTCAACTTCAGCAACTCAGGATCCTCGTTCCCATTCCTCATGTTTTCGCAGATGGCCGCGAACTCTCGTACATGCTTTACTGGGTTTTCACTGGCCATACCATGGAACTTTGGTATGTAGTGAACAAGTTGCGTTCTCAGTTCGAAGTGACCATCAGGAGGTAGCACGATGCACTATGGCTGATTAACTACCTGAGGAGCAGACATCTCTTTGATGGTGCGGCGCGCCACAGGTTGAGTAGGTACGTGCGCGACAGGTGGTGGCGCGCGTACATCCACGTTGTCATTTAGCTGATTATCGTTTCTGGGTAATTCAACATCCATTCTGAACTCTAAGTCTCTGCGTACTTCTCTTCTGATTGCTTCGAGTTCAGCTGGGTGTAGGCGAGCAAAGATGTTCTCGGCGTTGCGCACTGGCGCGTCTGGAGTTTCTCTTCTTCTGCCGATTACACTGTTCTCACCAAAATCTTCAATGCAAAACAAAAATAACAGCTAAATTAAACGTAACTAATTTTTATTTGGATTTTTGTTTAAGAAAAACGAAAAGTAAATAACAAAAAGAAAAAGGAAAAGAAAACTTCTCTAGCCGTTCCCCGGCAACGGCGCCAAAATTTGACGAGCACGTCATTGAGTGCTGCAAATTTATCCCGGCTCTCCTACTAGTATAGTCTTGGTAAGATGGGGTTGAATCCACAGGGAACGGTGAGAAATCTCCTTTTAAATCTACAAACTAAGATTGGGGTTGTGAGTGAAAGTAATTAAAAGAAAGAAAACTGTTGCGCAAGTACAACTGGCGCACACACAGACAGCAAGTACAAAAGATGTAAATAAATATGCAAGAGATGAGCTCGGTTCAGATTCTTCACTATGAATTTCTATGTTTATCCTCGGTCACTAAAGATACATGACATACTGTCCACGTAGGTTAAGGTCCTGTCACAGCTTAATAACCTACACATACATTCCGGTCAAAGTCCGTATGATATTATTATTCAACCTAGTCTAGTCAAACGAATCCGGTCAAGGTAGTTATTGCCTATTCTAGTATTACTCCTATCATTCACAGTCACGTACTTCTGATAGTTTAACTATAGATAATAAATTCTACAACTAAGTCTGCGGTGCAAGGCTTTGCTTAATTGTCTAACCTAATTATCATGCAATTGAGTTCGGAATAATATTACTAAACTTTATCATGCAATTTAAGAACAAGACCTCAAAACATATAATTCATAGATTCAAATCCAAACCGAGTTCAGTGAGTTTAGCTACTCATACTGAATGAATACATCTCAAGAATAATTATAACACAACTAAAATAACAAGACAAACTGTTTGGTGCGTCGTCATGCTCGCGTGACAGCTTGCGCGCATGGCTAAGTCAGAATTCTGCTCTGAGCCGTCTGGTCCCTTCTGCGTGCATGCATGTGATCTCCCTGAAGCTTTGTATTTATAGTCCTTGCCTCCTAGGGTTTCCATGAATATTTAGGCAAGGATATCTGTAGGAAATCGTCTGCATCTCTAAAAATCAGCTTAGGAAATACTTGATCTCCAAAAACCGAACTTAGAAATATTCTGTGCGCGTGATGACGTCATCGCTCCTGATATCTCGCTGTCTGCTGACGTCATCGTTCTGCTGTCTTCTGCGCGACCCACACTCGCGCGCCATAGTGCTCACGCGCTAATGGTCTTCTGTCCTTTGTTGTCACCTTGTTGTCTTTTTGCTCAAGATTCAGCCTTCTTGTTGCGTTTTTATTCTAACTCTTCTTTGAAACCTGAGATACAAAACTACACCAAAAGCGTAATCTTATACTGAAATATGTTAGAATATAAGCAATGTAAAGGACTTAAAGTAGCGTACAACTGTGCTCTATCATTGGTTCTCTGAAGTAGAATCATACGTACATGTGTAACATATTCTCAATATTGGATTGAAGTGGAATGAAGAAAAACTAGCACTCGAAGTGTCTCCACATATATGTAATTTTTGTGTGACTTGATTTCCCCGTAGTGGAATTCAATTACACATATATGTAGTTTCTCTATGACTTGATTCCCTCGTAGTGGAATTGTAGAAATAAAATTTAGAGGTAATTGCAGTAAACCACCATTATAATACCCCGTTTTGCAGTAAACCACCATTTTAACAACTAATTACGAAATGAATATATTATAATAGCTCTGTTATCAAAAAACCACCATTTTCACAACTCCGTTAGAAATTGTAAAACACGCGCCATACGACGCGTGGGTATATAACTTTAATTCGGACATTTTCAAAAAACCACCATTATAATATCTGGTTTTGCAAAAAACCATCATTTTAACAAATAATTAACAAAATGACTCTATTATAATATCCCAATTATCAAGAACCACCATCTGAATATATAGGTAACGCTAGGGTATGAGGTTGAGACTACGATTGTGGTTATCTTTGATTAGTAAGACAGTATACGTTTATTGATTTACAATCCATACTAGACACGAAACCTAATGGAAACATATTTGCAGTTGCGGGTGTGGTGAGAAGCTGTTATATTTTAGCTCAGAGTCGATCTTTAAGATCAATATAGAAAAACAATTAGAGTTTAAAAGTAGAGATATAATAAATCATATTTCATAAGACAAAATGAGAAAAATATTTATATTTGAACCGTGCAGTCGATAATCATTAAACATTGATAATACACTCTCAAACAAGAGTTTCTTTTTGCATTTTCTAACATTATTTTCTTCATTGACTTCCATCGAGATTAAATTGAAGCACCATGTAGCTAGTAGATACTTATTAACGAGTAAAATTATCATATGAGCCTCTGATCTAGCATGAACAGTGCAGTTGGTATAATAAGTTATTAAAATGGTGGTTTTTCATAAAACTGTGATTCTAATAGTGGTTTTCAGTAATTAATTTAAATATAAAATAATATTTTATTTGCACGTGTACACACACTTAACAAAAGTTTTAACGGAATAGTGTCAATGGTGATTTTTTTGATAACAGAGCTATTATAATATACTCATTTCGTAATTAGTTGTTAAAATGGTGGCTTACTGCAAAACGGAGTATTATAATGGTGGTTTAATGCAATTACCCATAAAATTTATTATTGTGCAATTTGATTCACCTGAAGTAAAATAATCATATGCAATTCGTTTGTGTGCCAAAATTGATTTTCCGGAAGTGGAGTCATCACACGTTATTTATTTATGAATAAAGTGAAACGTATTACAAATTATTTCTCTTAAATGAAATCATTGCATTTAATTCATATACTTTTAAATTCCCTCGAAGTGACCGGAATTATTACAAGTAATTTATTTACAATTAATTCCCCCGGAGCGGAATTATTATATATTATTTGTAATTGAATTGACTTAAGCAGAATAAAATACGAAGGCAAGTGATTACACATGTTATATTGTAATATTCCTCTGAATTGGAATCATGCATGTGTCTATCATTTTCTAGAAGTGAAATATCACACATGTATCACTAGAAGTGATTACGATAGCTGCATTTGTTATATTCAATTCCCACGAAGTGAAACACTATACATGTAAAACTAAAGTTAATTATTTACTAATCTCTTTCAAGTAAAATTATTGGTATATTGAAAGTGAAGTAATACAAATATGTATATAATTTAATTTATTTTGGTTTAATCTTCCTGAAGATGATAATTGATAAATTATTTTTATAAAAAGTGGATGTAAGTAGTTTATTTGTATGTATTCTCCTGAAGTAGGTAAAAATATATTATTTTAGTGCACGGTATTCTATATGAAATTATTATGTATTTTTAAAAGAAAATGCATGCACATCATTATTATTACGTATCTCCTGAAGTAGCTATATGATGTTTTATATTCCATTATAATAGAATGGATGAAAAATCATTATGAAGTAGATCCGAAATCATTCCTCGCAGAGGATTTGATGTTGACTCCTGAAGAGTGTGTACATAAATTTCACTCCCGGAGAGAATATGAGATAAGATTAAAGTATTACTTTTAGAAGTGAGTACATAAACTTATAATGAATAAATGTAAAATATAATTTCATGTATAGAGTAAGATGATCATCACTCCGGAAGAGTGATATATATCTTTCGACATGGATGAATATAAGTATATCATCACTCCATAAGATTAATACACTACTCCCCGAAGCGAGTAAAAATAAGATAATCTTTAGATACAAGAAATCAGTTGCTTCAATTTGATATCACGAATCGAAAGATAGTTGATAGTAATTTATTTCTTTGTGGCAAGGTTGTGTCGGTCACCCCGATGATCTGTTGATCTGATAGTTCACATTAATACTCAATTAAGAATTCGGAATTCTTCTCAAATGGTGACTCGACATGAGCGGCCTGTAAATCTGGCAAACTTACATGGACCGTTTATAGTAAAATTAAACGCGAAATCCCTTTTGTTCGAAGGAACAGCAAATGTGAACTCATTATCTAGTTAAGCCAATTAAATAATTTGTCTAGATTGTGTGGAGAAATTACACTAAAGTTTTTATTAGAATTTATTATTTGTTTGTGCGAGGATCAGTTGTTATAGTTCGAAAAAAAAAAATTTAATTGGGCCTGGGAAAAAAATTGGGTCAGTCCATATTAAAGAAAAACCCTAGTATAAATATAATCATGTTTACAAAAATCTAGGTTAAATCATAAACGTAAAAAAACGAACGTGAGTTTGGGGGATCACAAGGTGATAGTATCACAGGCAAGGTTAGTCCAATTATAAATCTTTTATTTTGGGTATTCGTTGGCTGGATTTTGACTAGGGATAATGAAAGGTGGCAAGGATTTAGTTTGTTTTCATACCGTGGCTTTGTTTTGGTTAACTGATGCCACATGTTGTTAATATCTTTTATGTTAGTAATTTATCTAATCATCTTAAGCTATTTTGAAATAGAGAGAATGATTAGACGGTTCTGGTCATTTTAAGCTTAGCATATTTCTTCAGGTGGTTCACAAGATCCAGTCAATCGAGTAGCGTGAGTTGATGCTTGGATGAATCTTTACTAATTTTCTAGGTGAGTATATAATGTATTTTATTTTCTAGACTAATTAAATAAATTGTGATTGACGCTTAACTGTTAAATAAAAATATATAATTATTACTTACTGTCCCCATTCACGTCTAAATAAGACGTCTGATATCGCTATACAACTAAAAGAAGAATGATATGTTAATGAATGAAATTAATGGGATTGTTTTGTTTGAATGTTATATATGTGCATCCTGACATACTTGACATGCATCATTTATTATTTATTATTTTTCATTCATCGTGATTATGAGTATGGAGAGGGGTACAGATACAACGATATGATATGGTGTGGGGTTATGATATGGTGTGGATGATATGATAAGATTTGGTGTGGGGTGATATGGTATGGTGTGGGTGATATGATATGGTGTGGGGTGATATGAGATGGTGTGCGATGGTTTGATGTGGTGTGGGGTATAGGCAGTGATGACTGTCTGCTGACATACACATGCATCATTTTGCATACATCTCTGCATCATGTTTTACATATGAATGTGTGTTTGTCTGTTATTTATGATTGTGATGAAAATGAATTAAACAACGTACAAAACGTTAATAAGATATGTTATGTATTCACTGAGTCATTCGACTCATTCTTTGTTTCCAAACTCTTTTTCAGATAAGTGATAGCTATTAGTACGAGCTTCGACACCGACGACAATTAAGGAGTTCATTTCTGACGTATGGTGCCAGCACAGTAGTCTTTCTATTCTGCTACATTTAGTTATTTCCTTTTTCTTAGCTAGTATGCTCCGTTGTACTTAGAGTTTCATTCCTTATGTTAATTACCTTCCGCTGTTATTGATATTATTTAGAGCTATTATAATTTTATCATTTAAATGCTTGAGTAAGGTGATGTGTTTTGAGGCTTGCTTGACCATTGGTCTAGCGCCGGTCTCGATCCTAATTTGGGTCGTGACAAAGTTGGTAGTCAGAGCTTAGGTTTCTTTCTTTCAGTACACGGAGCTAGGACTAAGTAGAATTTTGATTACGGAGGTGAAGCGCGTCGTATAAACAACGTTCTGCTGTGACCTTTAGGAAATTCATATTTCTTTAAACTTCTTAAATTTGCCTCTTATAGGTTTAAATTTATTCATATAGGTTGTGATGGCACCTAGGACTCGTACTTCATCTCGTGCCCGTTCTACCGATACGAATGGAAGGCATGGCATTAATGCTCATGATGGCACAAACCTTCCTCCTGTGCCTCGTGTTGCTCATTCAGACAACGAGGTTAATGTTAATTTGCCTCCTGAGACACGCCCAGTAACGAATGAACAAGCACCAGATGTACACATCAACCCACCCCAACCTACTTTGACAGATGTGATGAACAGTATTTTAGGTCTTACACAGGTGCTACAAGGTTTAGCAGCACGGGGAGTTGCTCAGAGTCAGCCACCGATTCCTCCACCTGCTACTTCCTCTCGTACTACTAGTGGCGAGTCCACTCATCGTCCAGCTCAGACTGCGCATCAGCATGAGGTAGATGTTAAGTTAGATGAGTTTCTGCGACATCAGCCACCCAGTTTGTGGGACAGATGCGAAAGAGGACCCTCGTGCATTCATTGACTTGACTCAGCGCCTTTTGCGAGTTCTACATTGTTCGAGTTGGAGATCAGTAGAGCTAGCTTCCTTCAGATTGCATGGTGTAGCTTATGCTTGGTTTGAGAGTATGATTTCACACAGGGGTGATGAGCAACCTCCTATGGAGTGGGATGAGTTTAAGACTCTCTTTTTGGATAGATTCTTGCCAGATAGTGTGCGTGATGCGAGGGCAAGAGAGTTTGAGACGTTGAAGCAGCAGAGTATGACAGTGACGGAATATGATCATAAGTTTACAGTCTTATCTGCTTATGCTCCTCATTTGGTAGCGACAGAGGCTATGCGCATTAAGCGCTTCATTTCTGGATTACGTCATGGTATTTCTCGACTTCTAGTCGGCACTCAGTATACTAATTTTTCTAAGGTGGTGGATATAGCTCGAACCATTGAGGACGGTGATACATCAGCGAGAGCTTTACGAGAGCAGAAGAAGAGGCCTCGTGATAGTGATGACGAGGAGAGTCAGTATAGACGTGGAGGCTCTCAGAGGGATAGATCTCAGCATACTCAGAGAGGTGGACAGCAGTCTCAGATGGATCATCGTGATAGTGATACAGTGTCTCAGAGTTCTAGACATTCTCAGCCAATATCTCGTGGTATGACACATCGTCAAGATTTTGCTTCTGATCAGATTCCAGTCTGTGGAACTTGTGGCCGTTCTCATAAGGGAGTTTGCTATAAGGAGACGGGTGCTTGTTTTAGATGCGGTCAGATAGGACATCATGTGCACAGTGCCCTACTCGTTTTGCAAGTATACATCATATGACAGCCCAACCAGCTCATTCACACGGTTCAGTTAGATATTCCAATGAACTGTTTGATGATGTTGGAGGTCAGCAAGCACCTATTGCCTCAGTGATCGATCATAGAGGTGAAGTTAGTCGAGCTTCGATTCAGGGTAGTGGTCAAGCTCATAGTACTGAGGTAAGAGCTCCACCGCGAGTCTTTGCTTTGACCCCGCGAGATGCTCAGACATCAAATATCGTGACTGCAGGTATTATACTTTAAATTCGAGGACGCATTTTTTTGAAGGAGGGTAGAATGTTATAGTTCGAAAAAAAATTAATTAATTGGGCCTGGGAAAAAAATTGGGTCAGTCCATATTTAAGAAAAACCCTAGTATAAATATAATCATGTTTACAAAAATCTAGGTTAAATCATAAACGTAAAAAAAAACGAACGTGAGTTTGGGGGATCACAAGGTGATAGTATCACAGGCAAGGTTAGTCCAATTATAAATCTTTTATTTTGGGTATTCGTTGGCTGGATTTTGACTAGGGATAATGAAAGGTGGCAAGGATTTAGTTTGTTTTCATACTGTGGCTTTGTTTTGGTTAACTGATGCCACATGTTGTTAATATCTTTTATGTTAGTAATTTATCTAATCATCTTAAGCTATTTTGAAATAGAGAGAATGATTAGACGGTTCTGGTCATTTTAAGCTTAGCATATTTCTTCAGGTGGTTCACAAGATCCAGTCAATCGAGTAGCGTGAGTTGATGCTTGGATGAATCTTTACTAATTTTCTAGGTGAGTATATAATGTATTTTATTTTCTAGACTAATTAAATAAATTGTGATTGACGCTTAACTGTTAAATAAAAATATATAATTATTACTTACTGTCCCCATTCACGTCTAAATAAGACGTCTGATATCGCTATACAACTAAAAGAAGAATGATATGTTAATGAATGAAATTAATGGGATTGTTTTGTTTGAATGTTATATATGTGCATCCTACATACTTGACATGCATCATTTATTATTTATTATTTTTCATTCATCGTGATTATGAGTATGGAGAGGGGTACAGATACAACGATATGATATGGTGTGGGGTTATGATATGGTGTGGATGATATGATAAGATATGGTGTGGGGTGATATGATATGGTGTGGGTGATATGATATGGTGTGGGGTGATATGAGATGGTGTGCGATGGTTTGATGTGGTGTGGGGTATAGGCAGTGATGACTGTCTGCTGACATACACATGCATCATTTTGCATACATCTCTGCATCATGTTTTACATATGAATGTGTGTTTGTCTGTTATTTATGATTGTGATGAAAATGAATTAAACAACGTACAAAACGTTAATAAGATATGTTATGTATTCACTGAGTCATTCGACTCATTCTGTTGTTTCCAAACTCTTTTTCAGATAAGTGATAGCTATTAGTACGAGCTTCGACACCGACGACAATTAAGGAGTTCATTTCTGACGTATGGTGCCAGCACAATAGTCTTTCTATTATGCTACATTTAGTTATTCCCTTTTTCTTAGCTAGTATGCTCCGTTGTACTTAGAGTTTCATTCCTTATGTTAATTACTTTCGCTGTTGATATTATTTAGAACTATTATAATTTTATCATTTAAATGCTTGAGTAAGGTCATGTGTTCTGAGGCTTGCTTGACCACTGGTCTAGCGCCGGTCTCGATCTAAATTTTGGGTCGTGACATCAGTAGTTCACGTACCTTCGCAAATTGACTCAATAGAGTCATGAATATTGGGAATATATTGTGTGACTATTGCTCCTATAATCAAGTTAACTTCTTCAAAATAGTGAAAGCAAGTTCTTAAATTGAGGATTTTACTTGATTCATATCAACTATATAAAGTAATTCTCCACAAGTATCTCTAGAAGAGAACATGATATTTACGTGCAATGTATGTTCACATTCCTTCTCAACATATTTTGTTTAAGACCACAAAGAGGATTGGAAATCATGTGGGGTTTGAGTCCTCACCAATCATCTAATATCTAGAGCGAATTAATTTGAAGCTCGATATTGTGATTGTTAATTTGATGAATTAAAATTTCCAACTTGGGGGGAGAAGAAAAAGAGATAATTAAGAAGGATATGAAATAGTTCATCCATTTTATCCTTCTAGGAGATGTAAAAATTCCTCCTTATCAACCTTTGATCCAATAACACGAAATGCAATTTTGAAACTTAATATTAACCAAATGCGTTTTCATAAGCCCAAAGCTACAACATCATATTTGCATTCTAAAATGCTCCAGCTCGTCTGGAGATTCCAGCAGTATCTCCAAATCAATATTTATGATGAACATCATAACCGTGGAGTCTACAAAGGTCAAATAAAATACTTTCCCAGAAGTGAAAGATATATATGCAATGTTAAGGGATCTCAATATGATAAAAGGAACCGTACAAATTAAGGAAAACTCCAGAAGAGATTTCTTTTGATGAGAAAATAACAAAGATATTGACGACAATTTGATATATCGCCAACACCAGTGTTGGATTATTGAAATGGTGTAAATCTAGTTATATATTTGCATTCAAAGTAGTCTAATAAGATGATCATGATCCCAAAACAAATATCGATGTCAAAGTAACTGAAAGAGTTGGATACTTTAGGTAAAATAATGTCGTTTGATTGGACCTAAAGCTCCAATATGCGAAGTGTCAACCAGTAAGCTTTGAGTTTAGGGTTTAGTGTTTAGGGTTCACACAAACGTTTGAATATAAGAAAGCTATATGGTACAAAGTCAAACTTGTTGCACGAAATTTTACTCATAAGTTTAGAGTGAATTTCATATAAGCTATTCACCAGTAGTTGAATAACGCATTAATTACTATTATTTTTAGCTAGTTGCTTAATTATTGAGACATATAATGCAACTCTTGGATATGATAAATGCATATATGCATTCATAGAAAAAGATATGTACAAGAAATCCCTAAAGTATTAATAAATGCGCAAAGCATTAAATCAACTCTTTATTCATGTGACGATACAATGAGTAAGGTTTAAAGCAATAGCATAAACAAGCAAATAGATTGTATGATTTTTGTTTGGTTTTTATTTTGTGTCACATGTATAATGATTTTTTGAGAAAATATCTTTATATTATCTATGTGATTGATTCGAAAGAAATAATAATTCTTTGACAAACAGAATTACGTAATCGTAATATTTAATTTTGATAATCCGAATGTTGAGATCAAAGTTGGATTTCCATAAATGAACTATTGAATTTGCAATTGAATGGCCTAAAGCCCGCTTAATTGGGCCTCGTCAATTATCCTCATCATTTACTTGATAGGAATTTTTTGTGATTTATGTCAGATAAGGGAATAATTATAATTTTGAAATATCAACTTCTATATTTTTCATATTTCTTTTTAGAAAAAAGTTCCTTCTTTTCATTTGAGACGACTTGTACATTAATTTTCATGGATTTGACTGTCTTTTTTAATTCAATGCTTAAAAGAGCATCAAATACACAAATTGATCAACAAAAATTACAGAAGGTTATCGATTAGTTTAAATGTCAAGTGGTAGTTCCTATACCTTTTACTTTCTTAAAAAATATGAATGAGTGTGTATTATGTTGTAAAATTAATAAAATATCAAACAATATTATTAATTTGGACAGGATCAATGAATATCAATAATATTAATATGAGAATAGTTAATTAGATTAGTAAAAATTAATAAATAGTAAAATACTAAAATTTATGTGTAAATTAAATTTGTATGGTTAAATATAGTCAAGTTGATTATTATATATTAGAGCCATTTCAATGATTATATTATAGAACTCAAAAAAAGATACATATTAGTTATCGCTAGCAGAAGAGATGGCCCGTGGAAACGTAAAAGTTTTTCTTGTTTGCATTGTGTTTTTTGGACTTATCGTTCAAAATTTAGATGCATTTGGAGATTGTTTTGAAACTTGTATGTTTCATTGTGCTGGATTTAATCTCAAAAAAGATGCAGTGTGTGCGGGTTACTGCGGAGTGAAATGCGCAATAGGTAAATGTAAACAATCACTAATTTGAATTTCTTTTTCGTTTCCTGATGCTTAATAATTAGATTTATTGTATAGTTAGATCGTCAATTTTCCCTTGATAAGTAACTCATTGTAACAATTATGTATTCTCAACTTAACTATCATGAACTGATTGTCTCTTCCTTAATGTTTCAGAAAATAAGGAAGTTGACAATAAGATATACATGGATGGGTGCCTAACAGACTGTGATTCCAAAGTCAAGCCTGCTTCTTCATTCACAAAATACTAGTGCTTTGTACTCATTATGAAACAAATTGAATGTATGTTTTGTGTTTGACTTTTACTTTTTGTGTCACATGGTATTATTTATGTAATGATTGTATAATAAAATATCTTTATATTATCCAAGTGATATATTAATCAAAAGAAATAATGATTCTTTGTCAAAATAGAAACACTTAATTTTTAATTTTTTTAAATTTTGATGATGGAACAGTTGAAATCGAAGTTTGGCTATTAATAAATGAGCTGTTGAATTTGCAGAAATACTAGAGGGTTGATTTGGGGGGAATAGTTTCTAATCTCAAATATTGGATTGTTTTAATCATTTATATGGATTTTGTCTCATTATTTTTAAAAATGTTTGTAACTTATCCTCAAACTTTCCCCTCCACGTGATAATGGAAAAGTACCGTATTTTTATGAAACCTATGCATCTCGTGGTATATAATATTTATCGTACAAACCAAAAATATCATGTACGTTATTTTACAGTATAATATACTAATTTTATAATTAAATTTTATGTCTATTTATTATGATTCGATAACTTAACAACATGACTCTCTCAAAATAGTTTACATCCAAACAAATATTTACTTCAGTGAAAGATTAAACACTATCAACTCTTTATCATGTGTGGTCACAAGGATACAATGGGTGGTAAGATATACAAGGGTAAGATATAAAATAAGAATATAAAGAAACAAATATATTGTATGATTTAAGTTTGATTTTTATTTTTTCACATCGTATAATATATATAATGATTGTTTCATTTAAAGTATCCAACTGATTGATCAAAAGATATAATTATTCTTAGCCAAATAGAAGCACTTAATCTTATTATTTAATTTTGATGATCCGACTGTTGAAATGAAAGTTGTTTTTTAATAAATGAGTTGTTGAATTTGCAAAAATAAAACTTGGACGGTTGATTTTTGGGGAGTAACTTTTTATTTATATCTCATATATTAAATTAATTTTAAGCATCGTTCTATATTGTGTCTCATGATTATAAAAATATTTGTATCTTATCGTCAAGCGTTTATTTTCACGTGTACTGAAAAGGTACCATAAATTTATGAAAACCTGTACAATCTCAAATTATAATAATTTACCGTACGATTCATACATATCATGTACTTTATTTTACAATAATATACCTCCTTTCAACTAATCTTATGCCAATATACTATGAATAATTAGATATTATCAACTCTTTATCCATGTGATACAATGAGTAAGATATAAAGCAACAATAAAACCATCTTTAGCAAAGTACGTAGTTGGATTGAATAAAAGTTTCAATGCAACTCGACCGTGTGTTTTTCAGGCATGTGCCCCTCATACGCCATTTTTAGTTCCATTGCCAGAGTGGATCTAACCTAGCCGAATGGTTGGATCTTTTAGTGTCTGGCTTAACATTCTCGTTAAAATTTTTCCGACTTTCGAACGAATATGAATTTGTGCATCCCTATCCAAGACACAACGCATTGCTGCAGACACAACATGGCCTCCTCGTAGTAACATTGATGCATCGATCCCATCATTCGCAATATATAATGTATCGATAAATATATTTTTTTATTTGTCGGTTTCATGTTAATAATGTTTATTGAATTAAACATGATCCTTCGAAGAAGCTAGCTTCTAATTAATGTTGTCTGATTGAACACAAAATGAGTCAAGTGAAAAAAGTTACTTGAATAGTATAGTTCACTAGTCAATTTTAACTCGTGTAGGATAACACAAACCAAAATTTATATTATGAAAAATAGTTATCAATACAGATTGTAATTAAATAAGCAAGCGTGTTTATTATTCGACAAAATCATTTTCATAGTACTTTTGTATTTTGTTAATAATGATCAAAGTTCTTTTACTGTTTTTATAGTTTTTACTTTAGTTTTTTTGTTGAAATAAGTGTAGTTGATTATAATTAGTTTTTTTATAAATACAAATTATTGTTCTTTGAGAAGGGATCAAGTGAAAAGTAACTTTCATATGATAAGTGAAAACAGATCCTAGCAGACCAATTCAAATAATTGGAAGATTAAGATTTGTGATCAACTTATAAATACATAATTTAATTAAATATTAAATATAATGGAAATATATACACAAGGGTAAATCAGTCATAGAGGTAATCAATCAAGTTGTGTCCATGAAATCAGGGATAGAATGAAGATTGAATTTTTCAAACAGTCTACCAAAATCCAAATCATGAACTGATTCCACTTTGTAACACCGTTTATGACTCCGGAAGCTTGCATAAGTCTCGAAACCGGCTTAGAAACGCTCCACCAACTCATACCTTTTACTTTCCTGTTGAATATGAGTGAGTGACTGTGTATTATGTTTTAAAATTAATAAAAAATATTCTTTCGAGCAAAATATCAAACAATATTATTAATTTGGATAGGATCGATGAATATCAATAATATTAATATAAGAATAGTTAATTAGATTAGTAAAGATTAATAAATAGTAAAATTTATGTGTAAATTAAATTTGTATGGTTAAATATAGTCAAGTTGATTATTATATATTAGAGCCATTTCAGTGATTATATTATAGAACTCAATAAAAGATACATATTAGTTATAGCTAGTGTAAGAGATGGCTCGTGGAAATGTAAAAGTTATTCTTGTTTGCATTGTGTTTTTTGGACTTATCGTTCAAAATTTAGATGCATTTGGAGATTGTTTTGAAACTTGTATGTTTCATTGTGCTGGATTTAACCTCAAAAAAGATGCAGTGTGTGCGGGTTATTGCGGAGTGAAATGCGCAATAGGTAAATGTAAACAATCACTAATTTGAATTTCTTTTTCGTTTCCTGATGCTTAATAATTAGATTTATTGTATTGTTTGATCGTCAATTTTCCCTTGATAACTAACTCATTATAACAATTATGTATTCTCAACTTAACTATCATGAACTGATTGTCTCTTCCTTAATGTTTCAGAAAATAAGGAAGTTGACAATAAGATATACATGGATGGGTGCCTAACAGACTGTGATTCCAAAGTCAAGCCTGCTCCTTCATTCACAAAATACTAGTGCTTTGTACTCATTATGAAACAAATTGAATGTATGCTTTGTGTTTGACTTTTACTTTTTGTGTCACAAGGTATTATTATATGTAATGATTGTATAATAAAATATCTTTATATTATCCAAGTGATATATTAATCAAAAGAAATAATGATTCTTTGTCAAATAGAAACACTTAATTTTTAATTTTTAATTTTGATGATCGAACAGTTAAAATCAAAGTTGGCTATTAATAAATGAGCTGTTGAATTTGCAGAAATACTAGGAGGGTTGATTTGGGGGGAATAGTTTCTAATCTCAAATATTGGATTGTTTTAATCATTTATATGGATTTTGTCTCATTATTTTAAAAATGTTTGTAACTTATCCTCAAACTTTCCCCTCCACGTGATAATGGAAAAGTACCGTATTTTTATGAAACCTATGCATCTAGTGGTATAATAATTTATCGTACAAACCAAAAATTTCATGTACGTTATTTTACAGTATAATATACTAATTTTTAATTAATTTTATGTCTATTTATTATGATTCGATAACTTACAACATGACCTCTCTCAAAATAGTTTACATCCAAACAAATATTTACTTCAGTGAAAGATTAAACACTATCAACTCTTTATCCATGTGGCACAATGGGTAAGATACAATGGGTAAGATACAACGGGTAAGATATAAAATAAGAATATAAAGAAACAAATATATTGTATGATTTAAGTTTGATTTTTTATTTTTTCACATCGTATAATTATATATAATGATTGTTTAATTTAAAGTATCCAACTGATTGATCAAAAGATATAATTATTCTTAGCCAAATAGAAGCACTTAATCTTATTATTTAATTTTGATGATCCGACTGTTGAAATGAAAGTTGTTTTTTAATAAATGAGTTGTTGAATTTGCAAAATAAAACTTGGACGGTTGATTTTTGGGGAGTAACTTTTTATTTATATCTCATATATTAAATTAATTTTAATCATCGTTCTATATTGTGTCTCATGATTATAAAAATATTTGTATCTTATCGTCAAGCGTTTATTTTCACGTGTACTGAAAAGGTACCATAAATTTATGAAAACCTGTACAATCTCAAATTATAATAATTTACCGTACGATTCATACATATCATGTACTTTATTTTACAATAATATACCTCCTTTCAACTAATCTTATGCCAATATACTATGAATAATTAGATATTATCAACTCTTTATCCATGTGATACAATGAGTAAGATATAAAGCAACAATAAAACCATCTTTAGCAAAGTACGTAGTTGGACTGAATAAAAGTTTCAATGCAACTCGACCGTGTGTTTTTCAAGGCATGTGCCCCTCATACGCCCATTTTTAGTTCCATTGCCAGAGTGGATCTAACCTAGCCGAATGGTTGGATCTTTTAGTGTCCGGCTTAACATTCGTCCGTTAAAATTTGTTCCGACTTTCGAACGAATATGAATTTGTGCATCCCTATCCAAGACACAACGCATTGCTGCAGACACAACATGGCCTCCTCGTAGTAACATTGATGCATCGATCCCATCATTCGCAATATATAATGTATCGATAAATATGTTTTTTTATTTGTCGGTTTCATGTTAATAATGTTTATTGAATTAAACATGATCCTTCGAAGAAGCTAGCTTCTAATTAATGTTGTCTGATTGAACACAAAATGAGTCAAGTGAAAAAAGTTACTTGAATAGTATAGTTCCTAGTCAATTTTAACTCGTGTAGGATAACACAAACCAAAATTTATATTATGAAAAATAGATTTGTAATTAAATAAGCAAGCGTGTTTATTATTCGACAAAATCATTTTCATAGTACTTTTGTATTTTGTTAATAATGATCAAAGTTCTTTTACTGTTTTTATAGTTTTTACTTTAGTTTTTTTTGTTGAAATAAGTGTAGTTGATTATAATTAGTTTTTTTATAAATACAAATTATTGTTCTTTGAGAAGGGATCAAGTGAAAAGTAACTTTCATATGATAAGTGAAAACAGATCCTAGCAGACCAATTCAAATAATTGGAAGATTAAGATTTGTGATCAACTTATAAATACATAATTTAATTAAATATTAAATATAATGAAAATATATACACAAGGGTAAATCAGTCATAGAGGTAATCAATCAAGTTGTTCCATGAAATCAGGGATAGAATGAAGATTGAATTTTTCAAACAGTCTACCAAAATCCAAATCATGAACTGATTCCACTTTGTAACACCGTTTATGACTCCGGAAGCTTGCATAAGTCTCGAAACCGGCTTAGAAACGCTCCACCAACTCATACCTTTTACTTTCCTGTTGAATATGAGTGAGTGACTGTGTATTATGTTTTAAAATTAATAAAAAATATTCTTTCGAGCAAAATATCAAACAATATTATTAATTTGGATAGGATCGATGAATATCAATAATATTAATATAAGAATAGTTAATTAGATTAGTAAAGATTAATAAATAGTAAAATTTATGTGTAAATTAAATTTGTATGGTTAAATATAGTCAAGTTGATTATTATATATTAGAGCCATTTCAGTGATTATATTATAGAACTCAATAAAAGATACATATTAGTTATAGCTAGTGTAAGAGATGGCTCGTGGAAATGTAAAAGTTATTCTTGTTTGCATTGTGTTTTTTGGACTTATGTTCAAAATTTAGATGCATTTGGAGATTGTTTTGAAACTTGTATGTTTCATTGTGCTGGATTTAATCTCAAAAAAGATGCAGTGTGTGCGGGTTACTGCGGAGTGAAATGCGCAATAGGTAAATGTAAACAATCACTAATTTGAATTTCTTTTTCGTTTCCTGATGCTTAATAATTAGATTTATTGTATAGTTAGATCGTCAATTTTCCCTTGATAAGTAACTCATTATAACAATTATGTATTCTCAACTTAACTATCATGAACTGATTGTCTCTTCCTTAATGTTTCAGAAAATAAGGAAGTTGACAATAAGATATACATGGATGGGTGCCTAACAGACTGTGATTCCAAAGTCAAGCCTGCTTCTTCATTCACAAAATACTAGTGCTTTGTACTCATTATGAAACAAATTGAATGTATGTTTTGTGTTTGACTTTTACATTTTGTGTCACATGGTATTATTATAAGTAATGATTGTATAATAAAATATCTTTATATTATCCAAGTGATATATTAATCAAAAGAAATAATGATTCTTTGTCAAATAGAAACACTTAATTTTTAATTTTTAATTTTGATGATGGAACAGTTGAAATCGAAGTTGGCTATTAATAAATGAGCTGTTGAATTTGCAGAAATACTAGGAGGGTTGATTTGGGGGAAATAGTTTCTAATCTCAAATATTGGATTGTTTTAATCATTTATATGGATTTTGTCTCATTATTTTAAAAATGTTTGTAACTTATCCTCAAACTTTCCCCTCCACGTGATAATGGAAAAGTACCGTATTTTTATGAAACCTATGCATCTCGTGGTATAATAATTTATCGTACAAACCAAAAATATCATGTACGTTATTTTACAGTATAATATACTAATTTTATAATTAATTTTATGTCTATTTATTATGATTCGATAACTTACAACATGACCTCTCTCAAAATAGTTTACATCCAAACAAATATTTACTTCAGTGAAAGATTAAACACTATCAACTCTTTATCCATGTGGTACAATGGGTAAGATATAAAATAAGAAATATAAAGAAACAAATATATTGTATGATTTAAGTTTGATTTTTTATTTTTTCACATCGTATAATTATATATAATGATTGTTTCATTTAAAGTATCCAACTGATTGATCAAAAGATATAATTATTCTTAGCCAAATAGAAGCACTTAATCTTATTATTTAATTTTGATGATCCGACTGTTGAAATGAAAGTTGTTTTTTAATAAATGAGTTGTTGAATTTGCAAAATAAAACTTGGACGGTTGATTTTTGGGGAGTAACTTTTTATTTATATCTCATATATTAAATTAATTTTAAGCATCGTTCTATATTGTGTCTCATGATTATAAAAATATTTGTATCTTATCGTCAAGCGTTTATTTTCACGTGTACTGAAAAGGTACCATAAATTTATGAAAACCTGTACAATCTCAAATTATAATAATTTACCGTACGATTCATACATATCATGTACTTTATTTTACAATAATATACCTCCTTTCAACTAATCTTATGCCAATATACTATGAATAATTAGATATTATCAACTCTTTATCCATGTGATACAATGAGTAAGATATAAAGCAACAATAAAACCATCTTTAGCAAAGTACGTAGTTGGATTGAATAAAAGTTTCAATGCAACTCGACCGTGTGTTTTTCAGGGCATGTGCCCCTCATACGCCCATTTTTAGTTCCATTGCCAGAGTGGATCTAACCTAGCCGAATGGTTGGATCTTTTAGTGTCTGGCTTAACATTCGTCCGTTAAAATTTGTTCCGACTTTCGAACGAATATGAATTTGTGCATCCCTATCCAAGACACAACGCATTGCTGCAGACACAACATGGCCTCCTCGTAGTAACATTGATGCATCGATCCCATCATTCGCAATATATAATGTATCGATAAATATGTTTTTTTATTTGTCGGTTTCATGTTAATAATGTTTATTGAATTAAACATGATCCTTCGAAGAAGCTAGCTTCTAATTAATGTTGTCTGATTGAACACAAAATGAGTCAAGTGAAAAAAGTTACTTGAATAGTATAGTTCACTAGTCAATTTTAACTCGTGTAGGATAACACAAACCAAAATTTATATTATGAAAAATAGTTATCAATACAGATTGTAATTAAATAAGCAAGCGTGTTTATTATTCGACAAAATCATTTTCATAGTACTTTTGTATTTTGTTAATAATGATCAAAGTTCTTTTACTGTTTTTATAGTTTTTACTTTAGTTTTTTTGTTGAAATAAGTGTAGTTGATTATAATTAGTTTTTTTATAAATACAAATATTGTTCTTTGAGAAGGGATCAAGTGAAAAGTAACTTTCATATGATAAGTGAAAACAGATCCTAGCAGACCAATTCAAATAATTGGAAGATTAAGATTTGTGATCAACTTATAAATACATAATTTAATTAAATATTAAATATAATGAAAATATATACACAAGGGTAAATCAGTCATAGAGGTAATCAATCAAGTTGTGTCCATGAAATCAGGGATAGAATGAAGATTGAATTTTTCAAACAGTCTACCAAAATCCAAATCATGAACTGATTCCACTTTGTAACACCGTTTATGACTCCGGAAGCTTGCATAAGTCTCGAAACCGGCTTAGAAACGCTCCACCAACTCATACCTTTTACTTTCCTGTTGAATATGAGTGAGTGACTGTGTATTATGTTTTAAAATTAATAAAAAATATTCTTTCGAGCAAAATATCAAACAATATTATTAATTTGGATAGGATCGATGAATATCAATAATATTAATATAAGAATAGTTAATTAGATTAGTAAAGATTAATAAATAGTAAAATTTATGTGTAAATTAAATTTGTATGGTTAAATATAGTCAAGTTGATTATTATATATTAGAGCCATTTCAGTGATTATATTATAGAACTCAATAAAAGATACATATTAGTTATAGCTAGTGTAAGAGATGGCTCGTGGAAATGTAAAAGTTATTCTTGTTTGCATTGTGTTTTTTGGACTTATCGTTCAAAATTTAGATGCATTTGGAGATTGTTTTGAAACTTGTATGTTTCATTGTGCTGGATTTAACCTCAAAAAAGATGCAGTGTGTGCGGGTTATTGCGGAGTGAAATGCGCAATAGGTAAATGTAAACAATCACTAATTTGAATTTCTTTTTCGTTTCCTGATGCTTAATAATTAGATTTATTGTATTGTTTGATCGTCAATTTTCCCTTGATAACTAACTCATTATAACAATTATGTATTCTCAACTTAACTATCATGAACTGATTGTCTCTTCCTTAATGTTTCAGAAAATAAGGAAGTTGACAATAAGATATACATGGATGGGTGCCTAACAGACTGTGATTCCAAAGTCAAGCCTGCTCCTTCATTCACAAAATACTAGTGCTTTGTACTCATTATGAAACAAATTGAATGTATGCTTTGTGTTTGACTTTTACTTTTTGTGTCACAAGGTATTATTATATGTAATGATTGTATAATAAAATATCTTTATATTATCCAAGTGATATATTAATCAAAAGAAATAATGATTCTTTGTCAAATAGAAACACTTAATTTTTAATTTTTAATTTTGATGATCGAACAGTTAAAATCAAAGTTGGCTATTAATAAATGAGCTGTTGAATTTGCAGAAATACTAGGAGGGTTGATTTGGGGGAATAGTTTCTAATCTCAAATATTGGATTGTTTTAATCATTTATATGGATTTTGTCTCATTATTTTAAAAATGTTTGTAACTTATCCTCAAACTTTCCCCTCCACGTGATAATGGAAAAGTACCGTATTTTTATGAAACCTATGCATCTAGTGGTATAATAATTTATCGTACAAACCAAAAATTTCATGTACGTTATTTTACAGTATAATATACTAATTTTTAATTAATTTTATGTCTATTTATTATGATTCGATAACTTACAACATGACCTCTCTCAAAATAGTTTACATCCAAACAAATATTTACTTCAGTGAAAGATTAAACACTATCAACTCTTTATCCATGTGGTACAATGGGTAAGATATAAAATAAGAATATAAAGAAACAAATATATTGTATGATTTAAGTTTGATTTTTTATTTTTTCACATCGTATAATTATATATAATGATTGTTTAATTTAAAGTATCCAACTGATTGATCAAAAGATATAATTATTCTTAGCCAAATAGAAGCACTTAATCTTATTATTTAATTTTGATGATCCGACTGTTGAAATGAAAGTTGTTTTTTAATAAATGAGTTGTTGAATTTGCAAAATAAAACTTGGACGGTTGATTTTTGGGGAGTAACTTTTTATTTATATCTCATATATTAAATTAATTTTAATCATCGTTCTATATTGTGTCTCATGATTATAAAAATATTTGTATCTTATCGTCAAGCGTTTATTTTCACGTGTACTGAAAAGGTACCATAAATTTATGAAAACCTGTACAATCTCAAATTATAATAATTTACCGTACGATTCATACATATCATGTACTTTATTTTACAATAATATACCTCCTTTCAACTAATCTTATGCCAATATACTATGAATAATTAGATATTATCAACTCTTTATCCATGTGATACAATGAGTAAGATATAAAGCAACAATAAAACCATCTTTAGCAAAGTACGTAGTTGGACTGAATAAAAGTTTCAATGCAACTCGACCGTGTGTTTTTCAAGGCATGTGCCCCTCATACGCCCATTTTTAGTTCCATTGCCAGAGTGGATCTAACCTAGCCGAATGGTTGGATCTTTTAGTGTCTGGCTTAACATTCGTCCGTTAAAATTTGTTCCGACTTTCGAACGAATATGAATTTGTGCATCCCTATCCAAGACACAACGCATTGCTGCAGACACAACATGGCCTCCTCGTAGTAACATTGATGCATCGATCCCATCATTCGCAATATATAATGTATCGATAAATATGTTTTTTTATTTGTCGGTTTCATGTTAATAATGTTTATTGAATTAAACATGATCCTTCGAAGAAGCTAGCTTCTAATTAATGTTGTCTGATTGAACACAAAATGAGTCAAGTGAAAAAAGTTACTTGAATAGTATAGTTCCCTAGTCAATTTTAACTCGTGTAGGATAACACAAACCAAAATTTATATTATGAAAAATAGTTATCAATACAGATTGTAATTAAATAAGCAAGCGTGTTTATTATTCGACAAAATCATTTTCATAGTACTTTTGTATTTTGTTAATAATGATCAAAGTTCTTTTACTGTTTTTATAGTTTTTACTTTAGTTTTTTTTTGTTGAAATAAGTGTAGTTGATTATAATTAGTTTTTTTATAAATACAAATTATTGTTCTTTGAGAAGGGATCAAGTGAAAAGTAACTTTCATATGATAAGTGAAAACAGATCCTAGCAGACCAATTCAAATAATTGGAAGATTAAGATTTGTGATCAACTTATAAATACATAATTTAATTAAATATTAAATATAATGAAAATATATACACAAGGGTAAATCAGTCATAGAGGTAATCAATCAAGTTGTTTCCATGAAATCAGGGATAGAATGAAGATTGAATTTTTCAAACAGTCTACCAAAATCCAAATCATGAACTGATTCCACTTTGTAACACCGTTTATGACTCCGGAAGCTTGCATAAGTCTCGAAACCGGCTTAGAAACGCTCCACCAACTCATACCTTTTACTTTCCTGTTGAATATGAGTGAGTGACTGTGTATTATGTTTTAAAATTAATAAAAAATATTCTTTCGAGCAAAATATCAAACAATATTATTAATTTGGATAGGATCGATGAATATCAATAATATTAATATAAGAATAGTTAATTAGATTAGTAAAGATTAATAAATAGTAAAATTTATGTGTAAATTAAATTTGTATGGTTAAATATAGTCAAGTTGATTATTATATATTAGAGCCATTTCAGTGATTATATTATAGAACTCAATAAAAGATACATATTAGTTATAGCTAGTGTAAGAGATGGCTCGTGGAAATGTAAAAGTTATTCTTGTTTGCATTGTGTTTTTTGGACTTATCGTTCAAAATTTAGATGCATTTGGAGATTGTTTTGAAACTTGTATGTTTCATTGTGCTGGATTTAACCTCAAAAAAATGCAGTGTGTGCGGGTTATTGCGGAGTGAAATGCGCAATAGGTAAATGTAAACAATCACTAATTTGAATTTCTTTTTCGTTTCCTGATGCTTAATAATTAGATTTATTGTATTGTTTGATCGTCAATTTTCCCTTGATAACTAACTCATTATAACAATTATGTATTCTCAACTTAACTATCATGAACTGATTGTCTCTTCCTTAATGTTTCAGAAAATAAGGAAGTTGACAATAAGATATACATGGATGGGTGCCTAACAGACTGTGATTCCAAAGTCAAGCCTGCTCCTTCATTCACAAAATACTAGTGCTTTGTACTCATTATGAAACAAATTGAATGTATGCTTTGTGTTTGACTTTTACTTTTTGTGTCACAAGGTATTATTATATGTAATGATTGTATAATAAAATATCTTTATATTATCCAAGTGATATATTAATCAAAAGAAATAATGATTTTTGTCAAATAGAAACACTTAATTTTTAATTTTTAATTTTGATGATCGAACAGTTAAAATCAAAGTTGGCTATTAATAAATGAGCTGTTGAATTTGCAGAAATACTAGGAGGGTTGATTTGGGGGGAATAGTTTCTAATCTCAAATATTGGATTGTTTTAATCATTTATATGGATTTTGTCTCATTATTTTAAAAATGTTTGTAACTTATCCTCAAACTTTCCCCTCCACGTGATAATGGAAAAGTACCGTATTTTTATGAAACCTATGCATCTAGTGGTATAATAATTTATCGTACAAACCAAAAATTTCATGTACGTTATTTTACAGTATAATATACTAATTTTTAATTAATTTTATGTCTATTTATTATGATTCGATAACTTACAACATGACCTCTCTCAAAATAGTTTACATCCAAACAAATATTTACTTCAGTGAAAGATTAAACACTATCAACTCTTTATCCATGTGGTACAATGGGTAAGATATAAAATAAGAATATAAAGAAACAAATATATTGTATGATTTAAGTTTGATTTTTTATTTTTTCACATCGTATAATTATATATAATGATTGTTTAATTTAAAGTATCCAACTGATTGATCAAAAGATATAATTATTCTTAGCCAAATAGAAGCACTTAATCTTATTATTTAATTTTGATGATCCGACTGTTGAAATGAAAGTTGTTTTTTAATAAATGAGTTGTTGAATTTGCAAAATAAAACTTGGACGGTTGATTTTTGGGGAGTAACTTTTTATTTATATCTCATATATTAAATTAATTTTAATCATCGTTCTATATTGTGTCTCATGATTATAAAAATATTTGTATCTTATCGTCAAGCGTTTATTTTCACGTGTACTGAAAAGGTACCATAAATTTATGAAAACCTGTACAATCTCAAATTATAATAATTTACCGTACGATTCATACATATCATGTACTTTATTTTACAATAATATACCTCCTTTCAACTAATCTTATGCCAATATACTATGAATAATTAGATATTATCAACTCTTTATCCATGTGATACAATGAGTAAGATATAAAGCAACAATAAAACCATCTTTAGCAAAGTACGTAGTTGGACTGAATAAAAGTTTCAATGCAACTCGACCGTGTGTTTTTCAAGGCATGTGCCCCTCATACGCCCATTTTTAGTTCCATTGCCAGAGTGGATCTAACCTAGCCGAATGGTTGGATATTTTAGTGTCTGGCTTAACATTCGTCCGTTAAAATTTGTTCCGACTTTCGAACGAATATGAATTTGTGCATCCCTATCCAAGACACAACGCATTGCTGCAGACACAACATGGCCTCCTCGTAGTAACATTGATGCATCGATCCCATCATTCGCAATATATAATGCATCGATAAATATGTTTTTTTATTTGTCGGTTTCATGTTAATAATGTTTATTGAATTAAACATGATCCTTCGAAGAAGCTAGCTTCTAATTAATGTTGTCTGATTGAACACAAAATGAGTCAAGTGAAAAAAGTTACTTGAATAGTATAGTTCACTAGTCAATTTTAACTCGTGTAGGATAACACAAACCAAAATTTATATTATGAAAAATAGTTATCAATACAGATTGTAATTAAATAAGCAAGCGTGTTTATTATTCGACAAAATCATTTTCATAGTACTTTTGTATTTTGTTAATAATGATCAAAGTTCTTTTACTGTTTTATAGTTTTTACTTTAGTTTTTTGTTGTTGAAATAAGTGTAGTTGATTATAATTAGTTTTTTTATAAATACAAATTATTGTTCTTTGAGAAGGGATCAAGTGAAAAGTAACTTTCATATGAAAAGTGAAAACAGATCCTAGCAGTCCAATTCAAATAATTGGAAGATTAAGATTTGTGATCAACTTATAAATACATAATTTAATTAAATATTAAATATAATGAAAATATATACACAAGGGTAAATCAGTCATAGAGGTAATCAATCAAGTTGTTTCCATGAAATCAGGGATAGAATGAAGATTGAATTTTTCAAACAGTCTACCAAAATCCAAATCATGAATTGATTCCACTTTGTAACACCGTTTATGACTCCGGAAGCTTGCATAAGTCTCGAAACCGGCTTAGAAACGCTCCACCAACTCATACCTTTTACTTTCCTGTACCTTTTACTTTCCTGTAGAATATGAGTGAGTGTCTATTATGTTCTCTAAATGTCCTCATCACGGATAGACTTTCTACAAAGTTTCAAATGGAAGTTATACGAAATAGTTTCGAATTATAATCCGAAATTTTCTCAAAATCCCGCAGCCTCAAATTTATCCACTTGTATCGTGCATGAGGTAATATTACGGTCTTTATATGACCAAAACGATCATTCAAACTCGTCCAAAGTTTAGAAGGATCATTCACCGTCAAATACTGTGTTTGGAGGCTCTCGTGGAGATGACGACGAAGTAAAATCACCGCCTTAGCGCAATCATGCTGGGATGCGGTAGAATTTTCTACAATGGTTTCTTCCAATTTACTGCTTGATAAGTGGAGGTTAGCATCAACAACCCATGTAAGATAGTTCTTCCGAAAACATCTAAGGCGGTGAACTCAAGTCTTGCAACTATGTTGGTGACATCATTACAACTATGTTGAAAAATAGCATTATAACTTTTTTTATTGATAACAATTATTATTATAATTATTTTAATAATTAAAGGAGATCATCTTCCATGGAGATGTCACCAAAATTAATGCCATAGTTTGACAAGTTCTTCTCAGATTCAACTTGTTGGAGATAATCATTCGCATCGAGGAGGGTGATGTTGGAAGAGCTAGCTTCTTTGGTTATTTCTAACATTCTTCTGGATGTTGGATTTCACCCCACTAGGGTTACGTTTTGCCCATCACGACCACGCTAGTATCCTCAATGACGTCCTCTTCGGGAGGAGGACGTCCCCTTTTCATTGAAATTCAGTCCCCGTTTTATAGCCTCCATTCTCCTGAGTTGACCGGTCCTCGAATATTGGAAGGTTTTGGCCATAATTGGCCAAATTTGTTGAGATCTTCAAAGCTCAATGCTGCCTCGAGCCTCTCCAAGCGCACGTCTCTTGCTTTCTCCAAGCGTACGCCTCTTCTATTTCCTCAAGCGTACGCCTACGCTTGGGGAAAGCTCTCGGACCAATTTTTGATACTCCAAGCGGACGCTCTTGTCTTTTTCAAGCGCACGTCTCTTGAATTTATAATAAATCCTTGAACGTGCGCCTGGAAATTCCAGGGGCGTAAGCTTTGTGTCCAACGGCTACTTTTTGGGCAGGGTTTTGTGCACTTTTAAGTTTCTTTCCTTAAATTTAAACAATACCAAAAGTGACGCATTTGATACCGGAAAGAAACGTAAAATAATGGGTTTAGATGATTTTTAACTTACATAATTGTGCGTTATCAAACCACCCCACACTTAGTTCTTGTTCGTCTTCGAACAATAAAGTTTAAACTAGCGCACAATTATCATTTCAACTTCATCTCCACTCAATTTTAGTGCTTAGCAAGGTCATCTCTTAAACACATACTCAAAACTGCCAAAAATAATTCGATCAACTAATAATCAAATGACACATGTTACCTCAGAGTTGTGATGAGTGTTTATAGATGTCTCGGAGATAGGTTTTAATTCCCATTGATGTGTCTTCCAGCTTGATGTCGTTGTGCGTTTGATGTCGTGAGTGCTTTTTCTGATGCGTGAGAAATCTAGGTTATGAACAAGTCGGCTTTTCTTATGCAATTTGGACTTGGAGAGATTTGAATTCTCTTGTATTGTATTGTCGAAGACTTTACGAAACTCGAGACATACTTGATGCAAATGACTTTGAATATTTGTTCCTTACATACTTTCGTCATTCCGCCCTTTTCTTTTCATAACAGCTCCAGTCACAGCCTTCGATAGCAGCTATGGAACTCGTCCCGCTCTTTCTTATCGTCGAGTGTTCGAGTAAGTCAGGTTAAGTTGTAACTCATCCCTTCCTACCTACTAACTCTAAAGATAGGACGGTGTTTCCCGTCCCACTGAACTTACCTTCAGTGGAGCATTTGCTTCCTCACCATAACCTAGAGCTTCAGCCTCCACACTCACGACAATCTCACACATTCTAGTCAAACTGTCGAACAATCTCCAGCAAAACCATTTCTATCAGCTCCACATCCTGTTTTATCTCAACTCTTGGCATATATATCATTTAATCACAAGCATCACGAAAAAAATTTAACAGAAATAAGCATGCATCTCAGACATAACATGGCTTACACTAATCATCCATCTCAGTTTAAAACTCGATTAACACTAATAAAACATGTGAAACAGACGCACCCCCACCCACACTTTTGAATTAAGCCGAGTCCTCACGGATTGGCCCAAAACAAAAGGCAAAGAGAAGGTTCAAACAACTCAACAGAAAATAAAACAAGTTCATGTGACATGTGATAAAATAAAGACAAAGGAACTCCCCTAACGACCATGAGGTCCCGTGTACTCCGGTGGAATGGCATCTCCTGGCCTCCATCCAGCTGGTGCAGGCATGCGGGTGATGTTCAGTGCTCCAAACATGTAGCACCTCATGTTGTGGAAAGTGTCATCGATCACCTGCTGAGACATCCCTCCCTCATCGGGCTGATCCCCCACTGGATGCGCTGCCTGAACCATACTGCTGCTTCCTGAAGCTCCATCATCTCGGTTCTTCCTCTCCTGGTCGGGCTCCTCGAGGGTACAAGACTTTTATCTGCAAAATAGGTCCACATTATATCTTCATTCTGTCTATACCTGATCAGCTTACCAGACTCAAACTCCTGATGCGAAGCCAAATGCCAATCTTTAATCAGACGACCCTCAGAAGTGTACTCGGGATGTAGCCTCCTCAAGACCAATGTGATCATGCCTCCGCATACTACTACTCCATCGGTGCACAGGTGTTTCACATGCACTGTAAAACATGCTGCCCAGTCCACCTTCTTCCCTTCCTGCAGCAAACTCAGCACCCCCAGCTCTGACCGCTTCACCTTGTCCTTACCGTTATCTCTAGCGAATAAGGTTCCGGCTAGCATGAACTTCAAGTAGAAAAGAGCCGGATCCTTGATTTCCAAGGCCTTGCTAACACTAGGACGGAATGATTTGGTTGTCCCAGTTAATGCATTCCATAATCCAGTTTCCATTGCCAACCCGCCATCTCTGTAGAAACCGTTAGAGGACCACTTCATTGCCTTCCTTAAATCCTTGTAAGTGGTTGTGCGCATTGAGTTGCGGTGCGAGTATGTGATATACGGTTCCTCTGCATCATAGTGGTCCTCAAGTGATCCTAGGAAGTCGCTGAAGTCTTCCACATCATCCTCGCACCCTAATGTCAAGAAGTCGGGCCATCCACTCTTCCTCATCATCCCCCTTACTTCATCCTTCAATCCGCACTCATCAAGGAATGATTGACACGGCCACATCGGCTGCACATGCTCTAACTCGAGGAATGCGCTTGAAATTCTAGAGGCACCTTTCTTGGGCAAGAGGTTCAAAGATTTGGTTGGAGCCATTTTTCTCTTCTTATCAATCCAAGCGTACCCTTCTTCAATTACCCAAGCGGACCTTTCTTCAATTTCTGAAAAACACTTAAGCGTGCGCTTTGAAATTCCTCAAGCCTATGCTTGAAAATTCCAGATCTGAATCTGACCAACTGAATCTGACACTTCCCGTAATTCACCTCAATTCAGTCCCCAAATCCATAAGCAACAATCCACAAGTCCAATTCTCTCAATCCAACAGCAACCTTAGTGAAAATCGAGACGGAAAGCGGTCGAATTACCTCAAAACCTCTGTTCGGATCGGAGCGGGATTGACGTCAACGAGCTAAAGCTGATCTTGATGCGAGGATTAAGTATCGTCCGGGTTGAATTAAAGATTTAGTCGATCTGGTTGTAGAGATTGAGCTCAATTCGAATGAGCTATGGCAGTTTGCAGGCGTCTGTGTTGTAACTGAGCAAAACGACGTCGTTCAACGGCTCAAGCGTAGGCTACAGAAATTATCCAAGCGTAGGCTACAGAAATTATCCAAGCGTAGGCCTATGAAATACATCAAGCGTACGCCTACGTTTGGGTAAACCTCTCTGATCGTTTTTTAGCAATCCAAGCGCAGCCTTCTACAATTCCCCAATCGTCTTAATTTTGCCATTAATCCCTTGACGTAAGTTTTGAAAATGTAGAGACCTGCGCTTTGACTTTATCCTGCAGATTTTAAACAAAACCTTCCTCTTCGAATTATCACACTGTTTAAACTAAGACACACACTAAAATTATTAAAATAATAAAAAGTATATACGATATTGGATTACCTCCCAACTAGTGCACTTGTTTAAAGTCGTTGGCTCAACTTTGTACCTCTTTGTTTTGTCATTTTCTGCAGCTCGGGCCCTTTTTAGTGTTGCTCCAATATGTCCTTCGTCTGACTCCAAATGGTTGATTCAAATTGTTTCCGTAAAAAACTTCCTCTTCTTCCTCTTTTGGACTCGGCGTAGGGGATTGACTACGATCTCTAGATCTGACGAATATTTCCAATATCCTCCAACATCAAATCAACACAATGCACTGCACATGGAGATCAGAATAGATGCTTCCTTCTTTTTTGTAATAACTTTCTTATTAAGATGAAAATTGATACAAAAATCATGTATTGATATAATTAATTTAAATTAGCAATGAAAAATCTGAAAAAATGAATGAAAAAATGTGCAAATCTGAAAAAAATGATCTAATGCCCTCTTAAAACTTGTGCTAAGTCTTGTGCCACTTCCTCCCTTAGTTGTCTCCTTGCCACCTCATTGATCATTGTTTGTTGCAAATATCTTTTTTGGTTGAATAGCTTGTGGTTGAAGAAACATATCCATTGGAAACAGATTGAGAACTGGTGATAAGTGTGCAAATTCGTAAGTATTTGTACACTCCTTATGCTTGATTCTTGCTTGTTTTCGATTACTTTGTGAAGAATTTGATACTCTTTTGTGTTTCATGCAGATTTTATTCAAAGTTTATCAAAGAGAGTAAAAGCACAAAATAGAGCAAAATGGATGAAAGTTCAAGTCAAGTGCTTAAGAGCAAAACCTACTCTCTCGAGCAAAAATCAAGTCCAACCGAGCAAGTCCAAGAGAGTGGCGAGCAGACCAACTCAGCCGAGGAAGTTGACCAAAGATGGCCAGAAATCACCTTGGCCGAGCATAAATTTCCATGCAAAAATCTGCTCGGCCGACCAAGTTTGCATGCCCTCCTCGGATGATGCACAACCTGATCTGCTCGGCCAAGGGAAGTTCTGCTCGGCCGACCAGAGCAGGGGATCATACATGAAGAGATCAAAGGAGTTCTGCTCGGTCGAGGACAAATCTGCTCGGCCCAGGAGTTATCAAGAGTTGATACAATAATTCTCAGTGATTTTTACTCTGGCCAAGTAGAAATCTGCTCGGGTGGACCAAGAGGAGCTAGGCCGAGCAGAAAGTTAGTCTGCCGCAGGACCAAACCGCGTCACATTCAAATCTGCTCGGCTAGGGATTCAAGTCGGCCGAGCAGAATTTCCTCCCAATTTTTCTGCTCGGTCGAGATCACTTTTGCTGGGGAGAGGTACCACCGAGTATTATAAACCTTTTGCCATTTCAAACTCGGAGTCTCCGGCCTTTGGCCTTGACTTCGAACCCTAGAAATCCGATTTTAAAGATCAAGTGCTACTTTGTTAATTGAAGGCTTAGGAGTGAAGATCAAGCATCAACACCTTCCAATCTACTCTAGTTTGCAATTAATTTCATGTTTCCATACATTTCTATTGTTGATTTTACTTTTAGTATGAGTAGTGAGTAGTGATTGGTTAGGGATCCTATGGATCCCTAGGTTGCATGCATGTATTTGGATGATGATTAATTTGTTATGCAATGAATATTGATATGAATTTTGTGTATTGGCTACATCTATTAAATGTTGCACATTAAGTGTTTGTTAAAATGCTTAAGTGTAATTAATTGAACTAATCAAATATAAACAATGAAAGTTGATATAGAGTTGATTAGTTAGCCTTGCAATAATCTACTTTGATCTTAACATGAAAGTGTAGGATTGATGTGGATGACTAGTTTAATTGATCTAGGTTATGGTAACTCTTCCAAAATATTGAAAGATTGAGGAAGAGTCCATACCTAAGGGAGAGCCAAAATATTGAAAGATTGAGGCCTCCATTTAAATGAACCTCTTAGTCCTAACATGCAATGAAAGTTGACCTTAGGATTAATGTTCATAAATAAACTAGTCTAATCATTTTCTATTCATTAATTGTTGCATGATTGATTGTCATCACCTTATATGCTATAGCCTAGGATCCATAGATCCTTGATCACCTTTAGTTTGCATTTTAATCTTTCAAGATATCATAACCTTTCACAAATTCCCCCCAAACCTTTTATTTTAGGCAAATCTTAAGTAGTATTAACTAGTTAATCAATTCTAACTCATCTCTAGGGATTCGACCCTAGGTCACCTAGGTTTATAAATTTTGTTTGCCGTGTTAGGACTTAAAAATTCCACTAAATACTACACGTCAAAATGGCGCCGTTGCCGGGGATCGAACCCGGGTCACCCGCGTGACAGGCGGGAATACTTACCACTATACTACAACGACCGAGTAGATCAGTACACCTCTTCCCTAGGAGATGCACACCTTGCTTATGCTTGCTTGCTTGCTCGTTTGACTCTTGTTAGTATTTTGTGATGTATTGTGTTGTGAGTTGAACTTGCTATTCTTTTGTGTGTGTTTCCTTGATATTATTCAAACTTTATGTTATTGATATCTTGGATGCTTTATAAGTTTGAATAACTTCTTATCTCATCTAATATGTTTGGTTTGGCCTATGTTATGATTTGTTTCACAAGCTCTATATATTTCACTTGCTTGGTATCCTTATGAGCTTAGGTTTATGCCAAAGCCAAACATGCATGAAAAGCAAAAGAAAAGCACATGGAGCAAGCATGGATGCACACTAGTCTTCCTTCACACGAGAGAAGTTTCTTACCCTTCTCTTATGCCTTTACTTGATTGCTTAGGGACTAAGCAAATTTTTAAGTGTGGGGTGGGTAGTATGCATGCATTCATACTTTTAATGTTCATTTCATGAATCATTGATCACTTTTGAGCATAGACACTTGCTTGACACATCACTTTCATCCTAAATGTTTGAAGAAAACTTGAAAATATGTTTGCTAAGTCTAAGAATACACTTGTGAATTGACTTGTGATTGTGGTTTGTGAAGTTTTCTTTGATCATAATGCTTTAGGATGATTGAAGTTCCTAATTATTGCATCATTCTCATGAATTGACATCTATACTAGCTTGAATCATTTGATATTAACATGCTCTTTCTTTGCATAATGAATAAGGAGGATAAGGTAGCATATAAAAAAAGCATGAAGTATCATATATTTCTTGCTTGCTCTTAGGTGACTTTAGTTTAATTTCATAGCTTATGTATTGACTTTGCCTATGTGCTTGATTTTGCTAATTAGACATATTGCCAAGTTTTAAGTGTGGGGTTGACACCAAAAGCTTACTCGATAGAAAAAAAAAAGAGAAAAAGTTATGCAAGTGCCGGGGGTTAGGAAGGTAAGTTCCCCCTCGAAAGTGCTTGCATGAACTCAAAAAAATTATTCAAGTGCCGGGGTTAGGAAGGTAATTTCCCCCTCGAAAGTACTTGAATAGCAAAAAATAAATTATTTTTGAATAAATAAAAGAGAAGCTAGAATGTAATTCCCACTAATTCTTGACTTTATGCCTTCTATGCATATTGAGAGCACACTTGCAAGTTGAGTTTGTGCACTTTGCTTGATTGATTAGATTAAAGGATGATCTTTTGCATTATATGCATAAGCAAGTAAGAATTCTATGCATGATTCATCATTTTGATCGTCTAAACTCCTCTTCTCTTATGGATTATGGTGTTTAGCCTAAAACTTGAGAATGAGAAGTCATGAGCTTATGGACTTGCCCTAGCAAGCATAAGTGATTGACTAGATGATCCATTATGTGTGCTAAACTCCCTTTATGCATTGAAATGTAGTAAAACGGTGAATTTGGTGATTGCTAGTTAAGATGTCAAAGCCTTGAATGTTTGCACGTGAAGAATGACATGATTCTTGATCAATTATGTGACATGAGTAAATTGCACACTTCCATATCTTTTTGAGCATTAAAATGAACAAACTCTTGCTTAGCAAACACTTGATTGGTATGCATTGTTTAATGGATGATTGTGAACGGGATTTGTGAGTACTCCCTCTTGGAAAACTCTCACGAGACTACAACTCGTCCCCTAGGGCAGCCTAGAGGTTTAAAGGCTTGATGCATATGCTAAATGCATCCGTGATTCCTACGAAAGTGAGTTAGGAGTAGTTTATAGCTTGCATTTCATTTCTTAGGTATATAACTTTCACTTGATGCTTGATTTTCACTCTCATATACATTGATTGATCTTTGAAATCTTTATGAGTCCTATATTGCATCATTTGCTCTATTCATACTAACTTGTTCGGGACGAACAAGAATTAAGTGTGGGGTGTTTGATAAGTGTGCAAATTCGTAAGTATTTGTACACTTCTTATGCTTGATTCTTGCTTGTTTTCGATTATTTTGTGAAGAATTTGATACTCTTTTGTGTTTCATGCAGATTTTATTCAAAGATAGAGAGTAAAAGCACAAAATAGAGCAAAATGGATGAAAGTTCAAGTCAAGTGCTAAGAGCAAAACCTACTCTCTCGAGCAAAAATCAAGTCCAACCGAGCAAGTCCAAGAGAGTGGCGAGCAGACCAACTCAGCCGAGGAAGTTGACCAAAGATGGCCAGAAATCACCTTGGCCGAGCAGAAATTCCATGCAAATCTGCTCGGCCGACCAAGTTTGCATGCCCTCCTCGGATGATGCACAACCTGATCTGCTCGGCCAAGGGAAGTTCTGCTCGGCCGACCAGAGCAGGGGATCATACATGAAGAGATCAAAGGAGTTCTGCTCGGTCGAGGACAAATCTGCTCGGCCCAGGAGTTATCAAGAGTTGATACAATAATTCTCAGTGATTTTTACTCTGGCCAAGTAGAAATCTGCTCGGGTGGACCAAGAGGAGCTAGGCCGAGCAGAAGTTAGTCTGCCGAGGACCAAACCGCGTCACATTCAAATCTGCTCGGGCTAGGAGGATTCAAGTCGGCCGAGCAGAATTTCCCCCAATTTTTCTGCTCGGTCGAGATCACTTTTGCTGGGGAGAGGACCACCGAGTATATAAACCTTTTGCCATTTCAAACTCGGAGTCTCCGGCCTTTAGGCCTTGACTTCGAACCCTAGAAATCCGATTTTTGAAGATCAAGTGCTACTTTGTTTAATTGAAGGCTTAGGAGTGAAGATCAAGCATCAACACCTTCCAATCTACTCTAGTTTGCAATTAATTTCATGTTTCCATACATTTCTATTGTTGATTTTACTAGTAGTGAGTAGTGATTGGTTAGGGATCCTATGGATCCCTAGGTTGCATGCATGTATTTGGATGATGATTAATTTGTTATGCAATGAATATTGATATGAATTTTGTGTATTGGCTACATCTATTAAATGTTGCACATTAAGTGTTTGTTAAAATGCTTAAGTGTAATTAATTGAACCTAATCAATGATATAAACAATGAAAGTTGATATAGAGTTGATTAGTTAGCCTTGCATGAATAATCTACTTTGATCTTAACATGAAAGTGTAGGATTGATGTGGATGACTAGTTTAATTGATCTAGGTTATGGTAACTCTTCCAAAATATTGAAAGATTGAGGAAGAGTCCATAACCTAAGGGAGAGCCAAAATATTGAAAGATTGAGGCCTCCATTTAAATGAACCTCTTAGTCCTAACATGCAATGAAAGTTGACCTTAGGATTAATGTTCATAAATAAACTAGTCTAATCATTTTCTATTCATTAATTGTTGCATGATTGATTGTCATCACCTTATATGCTATAGCCTAGGATCCATAGATCCTTGATCACCTTTAGTTTGCATTTTAATCTTTCAAGATATCATAACCTTTCACAAATTCCCCCCAAACCTTTTATTTTAGGCAAATCTTAAGTAGTATTAACTAGTTAATCAATTCTAACTCATCTCTAGGGATTCGACCCTAGGTCACCTAGGTTTATAAATTTTGTTTGCCGTGTTAGGACTTAAAAATTCCACTAAATACTACACGTCAACTGGAACCATCAACACCTTGTGATTGAAACTTCATTTTCAAAGAAACAGACACGTGTTCAGTTTCTTCATCATCATCTAGAAGCATAAGACCATTAGCACCAAGAACAACCATATTATTCATGGCAGCAACTTGAGCCTCCTTTTCCTCGTTTTTACTAATAAAAGATCCGATTTCCTCTTGCACACTTGGCGGACAGTTCAAACATTTTTTCACTTCCGTACGACCTCCAACAATATGCTTCTTCGCGCGACATATTCACCTTGAAATAATTTCCGACACGGATCTTTCTTAGCGTCCATATGAAACAAACTGAGATGATACTGCAGGGATGATGGAGTGTGTTAAAAAATGATTTCAATGTACAAACTATTGTTCATGTTTATAAAATAAACTTGATGATAAAACCGTAGTTAAAAGAAGAGACAGAAACTTGCGAAGCACCGAAGTCTACTTTGTGCTTTGTTTTTTTCTGAAGTCGATTGAAGTTCTGTTTTTTTAATTTTAAATCCTAATATTATAATAGAAACTTTCGTTTGATGAAGAAGAATAAAATCAATTTTTTGGTCAAACCACAAAACGGTGTTGTTTTGTTTAATACGAAAAAACAGATGCGATGAACGCAACGAGCGAAGGTGGATACTCAGGCGAAGGAGGCGAACACTTCTCAGATTTGCAGGGAAAGTAAATTCTTCAATACTTCGTCGCCCAAGCGACACTTTTTAAAACACTGATCCTGATTGTCCTCGATCTCCTACCCTGGCTAAACATAAGTGATTTTTTAATAATATGAGAGCGGTATCTGATGATGCGACAGAGGAAGTATATTATTTTGTTATGGCATATATATTAGGCATGTTGGGTTCCTCATTGATGCCAAATCTATGAGGAGTTATGGTGCCTCTTCGTTATTTACCTTTGTTGGCAAACTTTGATAGGGTTAGTTTGTATTCATGGGGAAGTGATGTGCTTGCCTATCTATACAGACAATGTGTAGTGCGGGGCGAAAGGGGCACAAGCAGATGAGTGGATGTTTACGTCTAATTCAACTTTAGAGTTGGGAGACAATGGCAAAAGATAGATTGAGAGGATTTGGTGGGACTCAGCAGTTAGAAGAAGTCCATATTGACCCTTTCATGAGAGACGCATGGTCTTACACGTAAGTTTTTATTATATTTTTATATTTATTTCTATATATTTATTATTTACTAATGTGTTTGATATGTTGTACAGAAAATAGAGTGGACCAAAATCGTACAATAATTTACCGTATGGGTCATTGATTTTTTACGGTGATCAGCTTGATCAGATGAGTGAATCTGAATTCATTTGGGTGCTGATGCAGAGTAAAACGCAGAGGAACAAATAAGGGAAGAAACCCTAATTTTATTTTATCAAAACTCAAAACTCCTTCACATACGACTCATAATGTCGTATTTATAGTGCTAGGGTTTCTAAAACATAAAAATAAACAAAATAAAACGACAATGGCAAAACCGTAAATAAACTGAAAACTTGAAAAATCAAAATAAAATAGAAGATGACTCCGAATGCCCAGAAAACACCATACGTCAGCGTCGTTCTCTTCGAAACAAGGTATTGTGGGCTGAAATTGGACATTAGGAACTCCAACTGCTAACTTGCACCGTGCCTGAATGCCTGTTTCGGGTGATCCTGTTTCTCCAAGTATGAAACTGCCAACTGATCTACATCAGGTGCCTTATGATTCGAACTTATTTCATTTGTAGAATCCAATGTGTGTGACGGGGCAAATGTCATGGTTAGTTGAGGTTCCATTAGTGTGCTTTAACATTGTGAAATGATACCATCCGCCTAGAGTTCTGCGGCAGTTTCACATTTCGCAAAGTTTACGCGTACACTGTCAAATCCGAGACACAGTTTGCAACGAAAGACGCCTGTGGTTTAGACAATAGAGTTGCGTGAGTACATAGAGATTTGGAATGGATGTGTTGATCGTAGAGTGGTTGTAGACATATCAAAGTTTCATAAATCTCACACTCCAAAGTCCGCAGCTAGTATCATAATAGCACGTGCGAATTTGTCTTGTCTCATATAGATGATTCCCAAACATATCGGCCCACTGCGCCAATCCCCCATAGTGTGGTAAGATTTATGTGTTTCATGTGTTCTAAGTGCTTTACATTGTAATGATTACTAAACTCTATTCCATTTAGTTGTAGGTACGCATCCTTCTGCAACTGTGACCTTAGTTGTAGGTACGCATCCTTGTGCGTAACACTCGTACAGCCGTAGAGATATTTTTTCGATTTTCGATACTCATACCAGAGAGGGCGCATACGGTATTTTCAGGCAGATGTAGAATAATTGTGGAGATTGAGTGAGTTGGATGCGGTTGGTATTGATCTGTCACTTATCACTTTCAGTATCGGTAAGGTAACTCTTATGTTACGTTGATCATTTTTTAGTGTCAAAATTTTGACAATAACTGTAGGTGACACTATCTATGTTAAGGATGACAATGTGACAAACCTTGCGTCTCAGAAACAATCACAGACGTATGGACATGATGTGGGAAGAGAGCTACTCGGCGATTTTCATTTTCATCATTTAACCGGATACATAATAATTGCTGACTGGACATCTAACGAGGATTCATGTAGAATACGAGGAACGAATCAATTTTTTTCTCAACGAGTCCGAATTTGATAAAATTGGATTAACAATTTTTCTAACTATTCGAATTTTTTAAATCCGTATTTTGTTTTTTTTAAGGAAATCGAGTTTGGTAACACAAGATTCATACAGAAGTAAGCCATTCGGTAAATCTTTTTAAAACTAGGGGATTTGAAAAACATTTGAAATCAAAAGGGCATTACTAAAAAAATCAGTTTAAGCCATACATGCTATGATAAACACAGGGATATGAAGAGAATCCAAAATGTTGTAGCACAAACTAACTCATATATAGTGATCATAATCAAGCTCATTACTTATTTCTCCGACGAGTTAGGCCCTCTCTTCTTGCCAAAGCCAACAACTGCAACCATGACAAAATATTAGTTCAAATGCAAGTCAATTAACCACTATGATTCATACTATAAATGGAGAGAACTACACAAGTACATTAAATTTATACTCAAAACAACAAGCAATCAATTAAACAAACAATGTCAACAAAAACACAGCAAATGAGGTACCGGCGGTGACGAAGCGGCGATTGTACTGCATGCGCTTGTGAGCTCGGCCTCTAGGTTTCTTCTTCTTGTCCTGCTTGGCAACTTTAGGTGTCTGTCCTCTGACCTTACCGGCACGAGCTAGCGAACCGTGAACCTTACCTGCAATCAATCACTCTACCGGTCAATTAATAATTCGATAAATCAATATGAATTAGTGGACGAAGGAGTGTACCCATGGCTGAAGCTCAAACTGCTACGCAAGGAAGTTGCCGTCAAATCTCCAGATCGTTAGGGTTTCTGCAGTCATTGAGTTTGACGCAATATTACTTATTAATTGAGCCGTTCGATTTTATTGGGCCTTCGCGTTAAAACCCAAAATACACACTTAAGGCTTAGTTAATTTATTGTATATTTGAGTAATTTTTTTTATTAATTTAATAATGAACAAAAGTTAACAAAAACACAATGAGACATTAATTAAAACATTCTTTAATTTTATAATAAATTTGAAACATTAATTATCAGGGTGGTGCAACAATAATTAGGGTGGTGCGAAAATAATTAGGGTTATCATAAAAAAATCAAACAATACCATTTCAACACTTGCAGCAAATACGTAGAGTTATAGTAAAAAAATCAAACGATGTTGTTTCAATACTTGCAGCAAATAGATACTCTGCACGAGATATGGATCCGTAGTTTCACTAGAATGAAACAATATCTACGGGAGCAAATTGGTAAAACAGTGGTGTTGATGTAACAGCTGAAGATACTCAAAACTGAAGCAAGCAATTTGTTCAGTACAAAACTGAAAGTATATTATCTTAGAAATTGGAAGGCATATTATGAAGGCTAAAAGTAGCAGATATTTAATCATCCTCTTCAATGACCTTAGTGCCCAAACCGGTCAACCCTTCAGCTGGAACTTCTGCAACTGTGACAAGAGAGTATAACTCTTCCTTGGCATCTTCGTCATCATTCCTCTTGCGGGCAATTCGCACTCTTACCCTTCTTGGAACACTACGGATTCCTTTGCTCCATATTTGCTTATTGAGCTTCACGTCTACTCTCACATCCTTAGTACCCATGGCTTTCTGAGCAAACTTTCTGATCTCCTTGATTGCATTTGGAGCCTTCTTCTTGAAAGTACTATTACAACCAAAACAACAATGAATAAATTAAAATAATCAACTACAAAGAATATCAAACTTTGTTTAAAGTCGGATAGCATCAATGACAGAATGAACGCTCTTGTTTCTTGCTACATTTCAGTTTGCATACTAAGTAAATCCTAGAATTGATAAGGGGAACATTTTCGTTTAATCCTATTGCCAAGATATTCTCAACAAAAATAAGATAATCGAGCTATTTAAAAACATTGTAAGAGCCTTAGTAGCAAAATTAATTACTTTCACGAGCAATCAGCTTCTCAACTTTGGCAAGGGTATTAAAACACAATAACAATGAACTTAGCATTATGATTATGAAAACCGTAAACCAGCTCCACGCTGAATTTCAGAATCAGTTATTGAGAGCATTACGTTTTAAAACCATTTAGTTGGTGATCAGTTTATTAACCCTATCAGGAATGGCAAGATTTATACAATTTTAACTGAGCAGAGTGATACACGAAAACAAAGGAATATTAGCCACAATCAATTCATTCTACAAAAATGAATTAACTAATAAATTCGGGAGTGAAGGATACCAGCCATGGAGGCGCTTGTGGAGGTTGATAGTGTACTCCCTGGTGACCACCTCCTCTTTCCTTCCCTTCGTTTTCTCCACCATTTTCGATCGTCGGCTGCAAAACTCAGATGCAAATTAGTTTGTATTTTTGAGTCTTAACTAATATAAAACCCTAGAGACCTCGAGCACGCTCGCACACTTTAGATGGGCCGAACACTTTCTTGGCCCATTAAGGCCCATTAGCCCAATTTTTCAAGATTGGTCCTTCAGGCGCGTGCGTCTTGTTTAGCAGCTTCTGTGGAAAATCAATCTCAAAGTCGTTGAGATGCTAATTGATCGTAATTAGTGGAGCGTCATCGGCCGGAAGACTAATCTCGGCCAAGTCATGTCGTCGATTGTTGTGGTATTCGACTTTGATCGGACTTTATTGGAGGTGGATAGCGACGATTGGGTTGTGACGGAAATGCGGCTCACAGTCTTGTTTCGACAACTCATACGGTCGATGCCTTGGACTGATTTGATGGTACACAGTCTTGATTTATATCTTCTTTGAAAAAATATCAAGTTTATGATGATTTGATTTTAATAGTTACTTTGGATTTTATGGAGTTGGTGATTGATGATATCTTGTAGATTTTCTGATGATGAAATGTTATGTAATGTGTAGAATAGAATGATGGAAGAGCTTCATGCAAATGGGAAAACAATTGATGACATTGCGGAATGTTTGAGAAGGGCGCCGATGCATGCTCGGGCTGTAGCAGTAGTAAAAGCAGCTTATGATCTTGGGTACGGCGAGTATATGCTATAAAGTCTTTTATTTCGTTCGGTTTTGATTTTTTTGCTAGTTGTTTGAATTTTGTTTTTGTTTGTGCTGTTGTGAGGATGGTATAATAATTTTGCTTTGAATTTGTTTTGTTGCAGATGCGAATTGAAAATTATTAGTGATGCGAACCAATTTTTCATTGAAACAATACTGAAACATTATGGAATATTTGACTGTTTTACGGAGATAATTACGAATCCAACATTGGTGGATCAAGAAGGGAGGCTTAGAATCTTTCCTTACCATGACTACAACTTATCTCCTCATGGCTGTGATCTCTGTCCTCGCAATATGTGCAAGGTTACCTCTTCTATCCTTTCTATGCGATTACATGACATGTTTGGGTAGCTAGTTATGGTTTATTGAATTTGAAAATGTCCTATTTGTTGTTAAACAACTATGATATTGTGCCAGATACGCGAATGCATGTGATATTTGCGAGTTCGAAACCATTCTCCGGGAAATGCTGGTTAAACAATATCAGTGGCATCCTTTTAAAATAGCGATACATCCGTGTGCTACTTATCAGAATTCATTCAAATTGAAACCTGCTTTTAAGATGTTCCCTTATAAATCATAATTGACAAGGTCCAAACTTTTTATACTGTAACCATCCTCTACAGTGCCTTGAACTTTATATAACATAATAACACATAATTTTCTGATGACAATTTCTTCATACTTGATTATAAATTGTTCAGAAAATTTTAAATTTTCCATAAATGTATTGGTTTTGTATTGATGTGTAGAAGGACCATGACAAGCTTGAAGAACTTAAATTCCATTTAAGATGAATAATTTTCTCTTACAGCAACAAAATCGATACAATCATACATTTATTTATTGCAAGTATAAACCTTTTTGATGAGGCCAATAACTGACAGATGATTCCTCCTGAACTTTAAGCCCTTTGTGTCATACTTTCTCCCTTAATTGAAGTTTCTCCTTTCCATGTTTTTCGGGCTTCTTACTGTGTGTTTTTTTGTTTCAGGGTTTGGTGATGAATCGAATAAGATCATTAGAAGTAGGACCTGAAAAAGCAAAATACATATACCTTGGTGATGGGAAAGGAGACTTTTGCCCGAGCATCAAGCTGAACGATGGTGATATTGTGATGCCAAGAAGAGGTTATTATTTGTGGAAGCATATTGGAGCCAACCCATCTGTAACCAAGGCTGAAGTTCATGGATGGACAAGCTATGAAGAACTTGAGGAAATTCTACTTCACCATATCAATAGAATTCTGGGTAATGACAACTGCAATAAATTTAGTCAAACTACTTCAACAGACTTCAAATGTGAAGTAGAAGCAGGATCATGCGCCACTGAGGAAACATCTCATCCATCTCTGTCTGTGATTCTCTAGCTATTAGATGTCCTCAAGTGGTGTGTGTCTTGTTCCTCAAGATTTCATATTCGAAGGGGCAAAGGCATTATCATTTGATATACTTCTGTAAGAATAATAAATTTCTGAATTGGGCTCAAACTGGAGCACTTTGAATGTGTAACGCAATAAAGGTGGAAGGATACACTATCTGGAACGTTACATAAATCCAAATGAAAGTATTCCAGGTATACTCCCATAGAGATTGATTGGTTGGCCCTTTGCAATAATGTTACTGGTTTGAACCAGGAACTGACAGCTAGATCTGGGTCAGTTTAAGTACAGGTTTATAATTCCACGCCTCAGTTATAGATTCAGCTAGCTAAGTGAAGGTGCCGTCAATCCATACATTCAGGGCCGTGCCATGTAATGAGACTTGGACTTGCCTTGTTATAAGTATGGTTCGTCCTTAGGACCTGCCCTTAGTTTTCTGAAAATTGTTGATGGTTATATGGAATTTATATCCACCCACCAGTAAGAAGAAATATACTAACTCATGTATCTCCATTTAGTAGAATTCTTTGTGTGGCTCTTGTTGGAAAATCTGAACCCATCCTATTAAAATTCACTACAGAGCTTCATCATCAGCCTTATTTTCCTTATTGATCCATTTAAACGACTTCCAAGATCCAACGTCTTCATGACTTTTATATCTTTCAAATCTTGGTTTCATATATGGTGATTTATTGTAGTTGACTTATCATTTCTGAATATTTTTCTCAAAGACAGACAGACAGTGAAGACACTCCCAGGCTTTTGCAACTGCACCAAGTCCAAGAGACTCGTGTCGAATATAAAAGGTTACATTTCTCTTATTTCAATCCTTGGTGAGCTCCAGCGCAAGCTCTCCAACTCCTTTGGGAGGACCAATGCTGCACCTATCTGTGTTATGCAATTGGATGGCATCTTTTATTTTCTGGAACTGCACACCATAATTGATTTCAGTTAACTTGCATTACATCCATAATGGTGACATTATGAATGCAATATATGTCAGTGTTTTTTATATTTTACCACCTTGGCAAGTGAACACGAGAAGGACTCGAGCTGGCCGTCAGCTCCACGGTAGAAGTGAAAATAAGGAAGAACTTTCACATTCAAGCTCTTGCACATTGGCTTGTTTTCATCAAAATTCACTTTCAAAAAATGACTTCCGGGTGTTCTTCAGCTGTCCTACACAACTATAGGCACAAACATCTTGTCGTCATAAAGTAGAAACAGTGTAAGATATATCAGTCAGATGCTAACCTTGGGAAACAAGGCTCGGCAAGAAGCACACCAAGTGCCATAAAATTCCACAATGACTAGCTTCTCTCCAGCTCCGCTTAATGAAGTTAGAAATTCTTGAGTGGAATGAATGTCAATCATGTTTGGCCCTGAAGTTCTTTCCCACCATTTAGGTGGCTCAATGTCAGCAGTTGCAGCATTTATCTAATATTGCAGAAAACAAAACAGACTAGTAACTTTTTTCTTTGTATGCTTACAGCATCATAAACTATAAGCTAGTATGGGTAAGTGTTGCTATTGAGACATGTACCTTGACTGAAGGCCTGAAATGCTTCCTTGGCATGAAATGAGTGCTCCAAGAATCAGAAGAGACATGAAAATTGTAGTTTTTCTTGAAAGGGGTTTGGGTTATTAGGTGAAGAGATGGGGATGTGGGTGTGGAGAGAAAAGAGGATAAATTGGAAGAAAAGAAGATAACATCAGCCATCATTTAGTACCAATACAATTAATGGTATGTTTTTGAAGCTGCTGAGGCAGGAGGAGAAGCCATGGAATGTGTTTGATGAGATCTGAATCTCTGACTACTTTTAGTTTGTGTGAACCAAATCCCACCAGAACATTCTTGCAGGTTTTAGTTCTTAGATCTGTTTTTATATCAACTACTACACTTTTTCTGATTCAATCATTTAATTTCCACTCAAATAAAGACTAATTTCTTCCCATATGCACTAAATAATCTCTGCAAGTGTTTATCAAGTTCGCCATAAGGCTGTTTTGCCGTCAGGAAAAACAATTGCTTTTGGCAACAAAAATTCTCAGTACAAAAGGACACCTAAATTACAAAATTAAACAAACAGAAATCATTGGTTGCATTACATACAAAATTTAGAAAGTTTTCAAGTCCAGCATTATATAGAGTATGGTTATGACACGAACCATAGAAGACGGCATCTATAACTTCTCAACCACTAGTCTATTTTAACCGACGAGTAAATCTTCCTGACAAACCAGAAACAGGCATAGAAGCCAATAGTTCCTGTTAAAACTGAGAATGCATATGATCCAATCAGCATATATCCAAAGTAGAGGGCGCCTGAAACAAACTTTGTGATTTCCAACTTTGTGTAGAAGTAGAAGATAGAATATAAAAAGAGGTATAAGCCAGATGAGCCAGCTGTCAGATAGGCACGCCACCACCATTGGTAATCTTCACTGCACAGCTGGAAGTAGCAGAGCACAATGGTTATCTCCACACAAGTGATCACCAGAATGACAAAGACGATGAAGAGGAACCCAAATATATAGTAGAACTGGTTAAGCCAAATGGAAGTCAGTATGAAGAATAGCTCGATAAACACAGCTCCAAATGGGAGGATACCACCTACTAGCACTGAGAGGATTGGTGTCATGTACCATGCTTGTTCTGGTATCTGCCTTGGTATTTTGTTAGTCTTTACTGGGTCCTCAATGGCCGGTTTTCTGAAACCAACATAGCTGCCTAAAAAGACCAATGGCACAGATATGCCAAACCACAAGAATACAAGCACAAACATTGTTCCAAATGGGACTGCACCTGATGACTTCTCACCCCAAATAAGAGCATTCAGCACGAAAAAGATGGAAAACAGAATGGCAGGGAACAAAAAAGCAGTCTTCAGAGTGATTCTTTTCCACTGAGTACCTCTGAAGCATTTGGTAAAGACGACCAGTCGAGTAACCAGCAAACAAACCCATGAAAACCCACAAAAGCACCATAGCTGTCATCAGGCCGCCTCGATTGGATGGAGACAGGAATCCAAGCAATGCGAATACCATTGTTACAAGGGTCATTCCAAGAAGCTGGACCCCAGTCCCAACATACACACACAATAAACTCGAATTAACTGGCGGCCTGAAAACATCCCCATGAAGCAATTTCCAGCCTGTTTCCTCTTGAGCCTCTTCCTGACTATCTAACTGATTGTAATTAGCAATGTCTCTGTATAAAGTCCTTAGCATGATCATTGCGACCATACCAGATAAGAAAAGAACTATCATCAAAGAGTTAATGATTGAAAACCAATGAATCTGATCATCATTCATAAGAAGATATGTGTCCCAGCGAGACGCCCATTTGATATCACTTGGCTGTAAATGTGTAAAAGGGGAAAACGTAAGAAACAAATGAATCGGTCAGAGATAGGAAAATACTGAATATGGCCTACCTCAAAGGTGACGTCATATGTAAAAACAATTTCCTTGCCGACGTCGACTTCTTGAGGAATGCTGCCTTGCATTATATTTTTAGTATTGGAGTTACATGTAACCAACTGAGGGTTCTTTTCATCCCATTCTTTGTACTCGTGGTGAATGCTACAAGCAGCAGACATATATTATGTTTCGTAAATCAGCCATTCTTAATCACATTGATTTAATACACTGTAACAAAAGTAATGGGACCTAAAATTAACTATTGATAGTAACAGGAAACAAATATTCTGATTTTTTCATGAGGATCAAGGAATTGAAAGTCAACTGGAGGCACAAATTCACAAGCATATATAACTAAAACTAATCATCAGTTTCCATTAAGTGGACAGAAACTGCAGAGCTGTTCAATGGTATATTAATACAATCAATGTATTCCAAATTGCAACAGACGAGCATACTAGTCACACATAATCAACAGAAGGTTAAACGTCTACAACAATTTAAATAACCAGTAAGAATTTACACGGATGTGTGACCTAAAGATATACACAAATTAATGCACATTATGTAAACATCCAATGGGAGTAGAACAAACAAGTTTACGGACGAAACACTTAAAGTTGTTTTGGTAGTTTCAAAGTAAGAGCAAACCTCATTGGAGTCACTTCAAATCCGACAATCCTAGATAGTTCAGTCTCAGAATCCTTATGATACATGACTTTGAAACTCAGATGGTTATTGATGAAATATGATTCCTTTTTACTCTGTAAAAGATAAAAAAACTGATGTCACCCTAAGTAAATATAAGTACCAACCTCACAAGGTGGTTTCACATCTTACATCACCATATTTAGTCTTAAATCCAACTCGAAATCCATGTTCATAGGTTTTGGATTGACTTTCATCTTTTCTCTGTCTTAAAACAGCAACTGGAAGATTGTCCAAAATCCTGTAATATATGATGTGATACTCAGTTATCTATTTTGTAGTTCACAGAAAAAAGCTCCTTCATCATATGCAATAGAAGTGTGTACATTAAGAAAAGTACTCTAGGATGTATGATACTATGTTAGATGTAGTCCCAAATCCCAATATGAAGACAAAACAACATACGAATAGTGAAAACATACTTACATGTTAACACGATACTCATCTATAATCTTTTCCTTAAAGTTTTTAGCAGCTTCAGCGTCAAGCTTCACCCGGCATGCCACTTTGCAATATTGGTCTACCCTCATCTCAAACTGACATAAATATTTATCACATCAAGCTCAAAACCCTAAACTACAACCAAATAAAACTCATCCACTGCATAGAAAATATGAACACTCACCGTATACACTGAATTCTCGATACGATCACCACGAAGAACCTCTCCCAAGTTTTCAGCATTATTCTCAATCTTTGAAGGCTTACAATATTTGAGAAAATAATAATCATACGGAAGTTGAGTCTTGGTTGATGAAAGCTTGTTCACTTTGACATTTAGCAGGTCTCCCTGCATAGACATCGAATATCAAGCAGTCATTAAAGACAGATTTTCATTTGCAATTGAGATAAACTACAAGTGCGAAAGTATCTATAGATTTGAAATTGATGCATAGGAAATCAACAACAAATCGCAGATCCCGAAAAAACAGTTTGACTGACGACAGCAAAATTGATCATCAAATAAATGCAGGCGTAGATGGACGGGAGTATTGACTAGTGTTCAAAAATTACCTTTTGGAAATCACGAGGAGCGACGCCAGGGAGGTAGAATGAGTGAGCGGTGGAGATGAGGAGGATCGGAAGGAGGAGGAGAAGTAGAGTCGACGATCGCTGCGAAGCGATCCACGTCGGACGAACCATTTTCTGATCACCGGAGAGATTCTGATGAGCCGGTGGAAAAGGAGATCTCGATCTGATGGGATGGAAGAGTCTAGCGAATGTGGGCGAACGACGTCGCTTTGGGTTTTGGAAAAACGCAATTCATCTTTAGGACACTGACAAAATTAATAATAAAACACGAGAAATGCTACATGCATGAAAAATGTCATCGTGTAAAGGGAAGTATGAAACACATAAAGAAAATATGAAGAATTGTTAAATTCTGCTGTCGCAGATAAACTTGTCCTTATGCGCTGCTTATTCTATCACAGATTTCAGTTATAACTCGGTGCATTCTGTGAAACACGGCTTACGGTTTGGTTCAGACCGTGATACAAATTATATAGGTGTAAAATTATAGATTATAATTAATTAGACATAAAATGTTACAAAATAAAAAAAGTGTAATACAGTGTAAACAATTATTTTATTATTTTTAAATTTAAATAATTGAATAATTAAATAGTTAATTATTAAATAATTACAAGTTTACGCTTCAAATTCGGTGGAGGTTGTAACTGGAAGCGATCTGGTCCACGGTCCTAACTTTCAAAAATTTACGGCTCATTGGTACGAACCGGTACGTGTAGGGAGAATTGCATCTCTTGGAGGAAAGCAATGGGGATTTTTTTATTAGATAGATCTCAACTAGAATTTATTAGAGGAGAATATCCAAAACATACGAATCCTTTTACGATAGCTTGTTGGCAAAGATGCAATGATAATGTCGTAGCTGATATGCTTAGAATCTAAGACTGTCGACAAACATATAATTTGTGTAAAGGACGTTATGACAACATGGAATACATTCAGTATCTGCGAGCATATTTATATGATCCATTAAAACGCAAAATTTTATAATTTAAATATATTTTTCATGTATTATTTTACGTTTTGTGTGTGATTCATGTTATAAATGTACAAGATTACTTTGGTTAATTCAAGACATTTGAGAAGTAGAATCCAAGATGCAAGCAAAACACCAAAAAATCTGATTTTCTGATTCTCTTTGGAGGGTATTGCATTTATGAACGCGAAGGAAGGTATTGAAGTTCAGATAATTCTTCACCCCCGGCGGCTCGTATTCTTCACCTAACTGCATAATGCATTTATACAACCTTGGAAATGAGACAAATAAATTATTTAGAGCCAGAAGAAATGAGAGGAGAATTTTATGCAATTTATGAGTGAAATGCATAAAAATAAGAGCAAAGAAGAACACAAAAATCACCTATCATTTGGCCAGTGTTTTGGCTTTCTTTGTACACTCTTCTACATCATTTTCAACCTCAGTTGGAGTTCATTTTCAAGCTGGGATATTCCGACTTTTGGAGCAAATTCTTCTCATTTTAGAGCGGTGGTGACAGCGGAAGAAGATAATGAAGACTTACTCTACATCACCAAAATTTGTGAAACTTTTCTTACTACAAACTATTTCATTTTTTTATTGTATTTAGTCATGAATATTATGAATACTTAAACTCGTCCAATTTGGAAAGTTGTTTGTTAACACGTCTTGATGATTATATTATGTGAATTTTATTATAATATTTTGTGCAAATAACATGCTTATATGTTGGTTTAGAGTAGCTAGCGGTGTCTATATATATATATGTCTTGTGTGATGCGTGTTTGATTTCATTCTAGTCAAGCCTAGTGGTGTAGCTAGTTTGTAATTTATTATAAACTTAGCGGTTAACAGAAGATAAAGATTTTTATAGAATTATTTGCATAGTATCTTAGGGGATGTAAGTTGTTGTATCTCTAGCGGGAATAACTAAATAAATTCATATGATTTGTACATGTGTAGTGATTAATTTATGTTGCAAACAACTCCCTAAACTGATTGTTGACATATATAAATTATTCGTATTTCTATTTATTGACGCATCAAAACAATTATTCAAAACCCCCTTTAGGAATTCAGTTGATAAATATACCCTTGACTTAAATTTCTCTCTCTTGGGTTTGACCATTATCGATTGTTAGCTTGTAGGAAAATATAAATATAAATTTGAAGTACTTAACGACGTGCTCGTCAATACTAAAGATTTGTTATGTTGGTACAAATGTCGCAAGAAAGTCTGCCTTGTAAATAGAATTGAGCAACTTTGTACAAGGTGAATTGGATGTGTCCAACTACTTTGACAAATTGAATAAATATTGGAAGGAATTGGATTCAATTGAAAAAGTTAGGACTTGTGTTGAGACTGGCATTTGCAAAAGCTGTGTGGAAGAAATGCGAGAAATTGAGTGGTGCAATTTTTGTTAGGAATGATGCCTAAAATGTGGCGAGGTCCAATGTCTTCGTCATGAATCATGTTCCCAACAAAAATGTGGTGTACGATATGGTTTCTCATGAGAATCTCAACGAAAGGAAAATATTAAGTTTGGTTGAATCATCAACAATTATGAAAAGAATAGTAGTTCAAACAAAGAGAAGTCAAAATTGGTTTGCTCACACTGTAAGAAACCTAGCCACTTGAACACGCATACTGTATGTGTCAAATCTAATAACACTTTTGTGGCTTAGTGAAGTGGCAAGTAGTGATCGAGTCCACAGAAAGTGTAAACACGAATCACTAAAGTAGGAATTAGTGAAAGGAATTAATAGCAAAGGGGGGTTCTTGTTGTAAGAGAGCGGGTTGCAAACAAATGCAATTAACAGACTTGATGGTCTTCTATTTATGATGTTAGCACACTTAGCATAGTCTCTTCCAACTAATATTTATCACGGACCAACAGAATATGAAACTTCTAAATACTCACATCTCATGCATAATCCGAAAAAGGTAGAATGAATATAGGTGCTTCTAAACCAATCCTAAACCTTTCAAGGGACCGAAACACTTAATTCTTGACTTTATACCTAATCCGCAAGTTCTTTCGTATGTATGTGAGTAGGATATTTGCATGATGCTATTCAAGAGATGCTAAAGTATGACCCTCGTATTCGATACTTATGCATCAAACCATGTATGAGAATATTTTACAAGCCGAATCTCCTCTTTTCCTAAGGTTTATGATGTAATGACTAAAGCTTGAGAATGAGTTTGTTTTCATAAGCTTATTGACTCACTTTTGAGAATATTTGAAAGACTTGACTGAATTTTTGTGTTAGTGATGCTTTACTTCATACTACTTGTATAGGAAACTGAGTTAACGCTTGAGTTTGAAGAATGCTAGTCTTGACTTTGATTCGGTGAATATTTATTATCGCAATGTGTTGAATGATTCTTAGAGTTTGTATGACGTAATTGATATACAATAATCATTGAATGTCTGGGATGTAAATTCATCGGCTTTATCAAGCCTGATTTTCTCTATGGTATGATTAGGAAATTGAGCTCGAAGTTTAATCATCTAAGCAAGTAATTTAGCAAATGCCATATTACGGGTTGATAGCAGACACACATGTGACCATTTGCTAGATGCATCTATTAATACCATAAAGTATCAAAATGGTCCACAAGGTGGGTGAATAGGCCCACATATATCACCTTGAATGCGTATATATCACCTTGAATGCGTTTAAAGAATGCAAGTGATTCTGCTTCAACCTTTTCTGGTGAAGGTCTTATTATTAGCTTTCCAAGAGAACAAGCTTTACATGGCAATGTTCTACCTTGAGGGATCCTCAGATCTTTCAATGAATGTCCATGTGTATTCAAGATAATCCTTCGTATATAGATGTACCAGGATGACCCAACCGGTCATGTCATATAGTTAACATCGAAGCTTTCGTAGGTATTGCATTTGATTAAATTGCATAAATATGTTTGTAATGCAATCCACTAGGGAGCATTGGTAACTTCTCAAGTATATGTCTCTTTCTAGACTTGTGTGCTATGAGCAGCATATGTTTCATGTTACCTTCACTCATAGACTGTGTATCAAAACCATGAGAATATATATCATTAAAACTCAACAGGTTTCTTTTGGATCTTGGCAAGAATAAGGCATTGTTTATCATAAACATTGTGCCATTCGGTAATATAAAAATTGCCTTGCCAGTCCTTTGTATCAGGTCGACCGGACCTGATATTGTATTCACAATCGTTTGTGTTGGTTTTATATTTAAGAAAAACCTTTCATCTCTTAAGATTGTATGTGTTGTTCCACAATCAAGGTTACAAACATTTTCAACATTAGTCCTTTTGTAAGCCTCACCGTTTGCGTTATCCATTTTCAAAAACTTAAAGTAAACAAGAAAAACTTCTTTCCCATCTGTATGAGTTAACTCAATGATAAAAGCATAGTTCTATTTTATTCAAGTAAGAAAAAACTTCAAACGTGCATGTGAAAGGGAAGCAAACAGAAAAACAAGCAAACATTGGACAATTTGACTTCACTCCCTTAAGAAATTATAACATCCCCTTAGTTATCACCATCACCATGTTCAGCTTAATTCTTTGAGAGGTCATAGTTGAATTCAGACTCCCCAAGGTGAGTGTACTCATATATGGGATCTCGATCCACATAGTTAACTTCTTGACAGCGCGTCTTTGTGCACTGTAAATCTAAATTTATATCCTACTCAAAACTAGTGTAGCAGTAAGTAGGGTCGAACCCAAGGGAAAGTAATCTAGTGTCGGAGTTATTCAACTAGCTAATTCTACTCCTATCAGGGGGTTGGTTGGAAGATTTTTTGTAAGCTAACACTAAGGTTTTACTAATAAATGAGAAATCACAGTTCAGGGAATCTCGTTGCAACTAGTAATCACAAACCAAACACGTTCAAAGCTAAAGAATTATATTAGTTTAATTAGATAGTCGCGCTAGGGTTGTTACCTAATTCTAGTTCTATCTTCTATTACCCGCTAGAGTCTCAAGAAGATGTAACAATTACTTAATCATACAACCACAATAGCCCCACTGATAGGCTTTACCACTATGATAATCCAATTAAGTATCATGCAATTGCTATAAACCTAAGTTTACCGCTAGGCTGAGTTAAGCAAATAACAATACATGCAATTATAACAAAAAACAGAATTCAATAGATTAAAACTTGCTATTCAACGGTCTCATACAATGTTGCAACGGTCTCAAACCACCCATTAAAGTGCGCTTTTAACGGAAAAGTTGCTATTCAACGGTCTCAAACCACCCATTAAAGTGCGCTTTTAACGGAAAAGTTGACGGCATTAACGACTTGTGGTTCCTGGGAAAAGAGGCATAACGGCAAGATGGTTCACGAAAAGAAATTATTTTATAGATGGTACTGGGGAAAACGCCTAATTTATGGATGGTTCGGGCAATTTACCCTTAGTTAGAGCATATGCACCGGGGATAGGAAATAGGACGTTTCGACCTAATTGTAGAACGTTTTGAGCGAGGAAGTGAGCAGCGTCGCTTGCTCTTTGAGAACGAGCAGCGCACGTCCGCTGCGGCGTTCTATCGGATGAATTGGGAGAGAACGTCCTCTCTTCTCATTTTGGGAGTCACATGCTAACATGTGACTCAATTAATCCTAATTTTTGGTTAATGGGTCATTATTTTCAGCCCAACGGATACATTTAAACAACTCTCTAATCTCAGCATTGAATTTTGAGGCTCATAATAAAGTTCCATTGGAAAATTAAAAATTTCAAAAAAATAAAATAAAAAATAAGATATTTTTGAAGAAACATTATATGTCATAGATCAAAAACAGAAAAAACAACAAAACTCACAAGAAATTGAAACAAAGTTGCAACATAAAAAATTGAAACACAAATGAAAGTTGCAATCCGGTTTCCATAAACCAATTGTGCACCACTAAATCATTTTGCAATTGCATGTGTAGATACGCAGATTGAAGTTTGTCTGACGATCACCAAAAACTTGCGACTGTTGAGGCCTTTCAACGGGATCATTAATTATTGGATTATCATTTTGATCCAATGGTCCATCTACTTGGAAAGCATTACATGGATTATGTGGATCTTCATCATAGAATTCTTCGAATTGATCTTCCACAAATTCCTCCTCAACAATCATGTTATGCATAATGATGCAAGCTAGCATAATTGTTTTTAATGCACTGAATCATGACTCAAACCTGCGTGTCGAACAATTGCCCATCGGGATTGTCGGATTCCGAAGCATCTTTCAACATCTTTGCGATATGATTCTTGTCTTTTTGAAAATAATTTTTCAGCATCACTCTGTGGGTTTGAAATAGTTTTGACAAAGGAAGAGTACCTCGGGTAGATTCCATCAGCCAGGTAGTAAGGGTTGTCGTATGTGTTGCCATTAACTTTGAAAGTCACTTGAGTGGAAAATCCTTCAAGATACAAATCAAATATGTCTTATTGATATAAGACATTGAGATCATTTTGTGCTCCAGGTACGCCGATGAAGCTGTGCCATATCCATGTATCATACGAAGCGACTGCCTCTAAATGGTTGTTGGTCGACGACTTCGATCAGAGTATGCTCATTGCCAAGCCGTTGGACAATTTTTCCACTCCCAATGCATGCAATCGATGCTTCCAATCATACCAGGAAATCCCATTTGCTCAGCCCTTGATAAAAGTCGATTTAAATCTGTTGAATTTGGAGATCGCAAATATTCAAATTTGTAATGATGAACTACCTAAGCACAAAATTTCTTCATGCACTCAAGGGTAGTTGATTCGCCCATTCTTGTGATATCAGCACATTGATCAGGAAGGAGATCGTATGCAAGCATTCATATAGGAGCGGTTATTTTTTGTTCAGGAAGGAGACCAAGCTCACCAACGGCATCAGCCTGTTGATGTTGATAGTTGTCGTGATTGCAAAGTTTATTCTTAATATGACTGAATGTATTACTACTCATTCGATACATTCGACGAAAGTCTTCTTCGGGAAAATTGGGCGCTCCACAAATTAATCTTCTAACATATT
>QZGG01000772.1:0-102432 GCA_006409495.1 Sedum album | reverse complement strand
ATACGTGTTTGTTACCTTACACGCTTATATCAGTTTATGTGATACCTCAATTGAAAAGTTTCTTGTCCTAGACGATAATATAGTTACCCTGGGGATGTATTCTTCCTGGAATAAACTTTTGCTTATATGCTGTGGTTTACGATTCAGTAGTTAGTATATCTGTGTCTTTGCAGTATCAATCGAGAAGCTGCTGAAGCATGTGAACTTAGGTGTTGGTAGCTGGATTACCCTTTCAATCTTTATGCATAGTGTTTTAAGAGGCTGATATTTTAGTAGTAGGGCTGTCTGTTGGAGTTTACTGGTTTACAAAATTAATCTAGAATTTCTTAGCTGGCCAAAGGGGACGGGGCTCTTGGCTAAGATTCTTTAGGGACCTCTTGTTTTAGCCTCTTTTGACCCACATTTATTCTCATTCATAGATATTGTGTGTTGCTTCAGCAAGTTTCCATCCTCTTTATGGATCGACCTTTGTTTCCACTTTAATTTAGTTGTTTATGCAAAGATTAAGATGATTCATTTCAAAGTGATATCTGGACTTGATTGATTAGTGTGCATCATATACAGATGAAGATAACAACTACAGAAAGCCAGCCAGATATGTCAATAATGGAGTAAGCATCAGACCCTTCTAACACTTCACATCTTTGACATTGTATAGTCCATTGCGTCCACCAGGAAATCTGCATCATCTTTGGTGAAGCAAAGTGGAGGTGTGATCCTAAACACATTACCATAAATCCCACCTCTCCCCACTAGCACACCCAAATCTTTCAGCTGGTTCAGTACGTGCAGTGTTTCAACCTTGGCCGGAGTCTTCAGTTCTCGATCAGTTACTAATTCCACTCCAAGCATCAGTCCTCTTCCCCTCACATCTCCAATAACTGATCAAAATATGCATCATGTTAGAACATCACAAATTCTTGAATATGCAGATTTATCAGGATTTGATATATTACTTTGGTACTTGTCTTTGAGCAAAGCAAGACGGTCTTTCAAATAAGACCCAACTGCAAATGCATTTTCTTGAAGCTTTTCCTTCTCAATCACATTCAACACAGCTAACCCTGCAGCTGTGCAAACCGGGTTTCCACCGAAAGTGTTGAAATAGCTGCGTTGAGTCAGTACCTGAGCGATCTCAGGCGTCGTTACCACGGCACCAAGTGGAATCCCATTTCCTATGCCCTTCAGTAAAACCCATATTTTAAACGTTTTTTCACATCAAATTTTAGCTAGTGAAGAAACCTAAGGCTATATATATACCTTAGCCATTGTGACTATATCAGGCACGACCCCTTGCGACTCGAATCCCCAAAAATGACTCCCAGTGCGCGCAAACCCAGCCTGGACTTCATCAGCAATGCACAACCCACCAGCCTTCTTTATACTTTTGTAAACAGCAGGCAAGTAGCCCGGAGCCAGTTCTACGATCCCGCCAACTCCCTGCGATAAAATCCTCAAAAAACCATTCAAAACAAATCAATCAAATTCAACAAAATCTTAAAAAACATGGAGTGAAATTACTTGTATAGCTTCAGATATGAAGGCTCCAACACATCCAGAAGTTCCAAAATCAATTAAGTCCTCCACATCCTTGGCATATTTTTCTCCATCTGATCCAAATACTCCTCGGTATGGGTCTGGATTCATAGCATGATGAACTCCTGTCTGTATCAAGATCAGATTATGCAAAGGCAGGTACAACTACTAGACATGCTTAAAATCCAAAAAACATGTTTAAAGACATGACATACATACCTGAACAACATTATATTTCCAAACGCGCTGAGCAGTGCTTGCCATGGTCCCGGATGCATTCCCATGGTAAGCATTTCTGATCGAAACTACGTCGTGACACCCAGTGTACAATCTTGCCATCATCAGAGCCAGTTCATTAGCCTCAGTTCCTGAATTGGTAAAAAACACCACCTGGAATGCCACGATATGAAACTTCGGATCAGAACTTGCGTAGCAAGCAATTAGTATTTACAATAAAATTGCAAGTTCTGACCTTGAGATCACCAGGCATTTTAGCAGCAAGTGCTTCAGCAAAATCAGCAATGGAGTTATTCAAATAAAGAATGGTGGAATGCTGCAAGCGCTGAGTCTGCTTTACAATGGCATCCACCACATCCGGATGACAGTGGCCGCAACACACGGTTGCGATCCCTCCAAATGCATCCAAATACCTTCTACCCTTAGCATCAAATAAATACTGCATTTTTCCATCCACCAAGTGTAAAGGTTTTTCATAAAGGGTGAACATAGAAGGACTTAAATACTCCTTCCTTTTTCTTAATATCTCCTCCGCGGATGGACCTTCATATCGCGGAGGAGTATAGTCAAAGGGTGGCAATTTAGGCGCAGATATATCGGAGAAATCCTCTGATATAACCTGCGCCGAAGCTGCCTGACTATTTAAAAAACGCACCCTTTTGGCCGAGCTGAATGATTTTAATGGAATTTTTACATGACTTGCTGATTTATTCAACATCAATAACCTCTGCAACATGATTGTCTTCCTCGTCTCTCCTTTGAATGTTGAATTTGATTGTCGAGACGAGGAGGGTTTGTAGTGCAGAGGGTGTTGGATAAATGAAGATGTTGAAATGGAGAAGTTGATTTATGAATCAAAATGTAGAAAAGAGGTGATCAGGAGAGAGGGAGGGAATGAGGAAGAGTTTATGGTGATGAAGTGATTTAGAAGAAATGCTATTGTTAGTGTGTCACTAATATATACAACAATTATAGGAAGGTGCATTCATGAATTATAGTATAAGAACATCTCATTTTATTTATAAAGGAAAATGTTTGAAGAGGACAAATTAGTTTGCTTTATGTAAAACTGATTTATATTTACGATTTGCGGTTATTGATCGACACGTATACAGATAATAATTCAGATGATTTAACGTATCTCATTGCGAGATATAGTGTGAATCTCGTAGGACAACACTAAAATATTCTCATCATCAAGATTTTGATATTTCAAGATTACAAGTAAAAGAAATTCTTTCAAGTCTCAATGATTATACATCTATTTTAATGCTACCAAAAATCCAAGAAATGGTATGAGTGAGCAAGCAAACACTTGCTCAAATGCACGACAATAATTGGTGTCCAACACAACAAAGTTATACAAGTGATCGATGCTTCTTCCTATTCCAAAAAGAGTGTTTCTTAATTAATGTGGACATATGAAGTGTATGTGACTCAAGATGAACCTACCCTTGTTTATGCACCATATCAAACATCATCTCCCAATAGTACTTCAAACTCTATTCTGAATATAGAATTGATGAGAAGAGGAGTTTGCAATGCAACCTTTCTACTTGCATATGCTTGATTGATTAGCATTATCATTTTTTGTCCATCTTCCTAGTACTTATCTAAAATAATTTTTTAAGATGACACAACACGCAATCTGATATGTTACGTAATTTTTTTGGATTATTCGTTTTTGTTTGTTTTGAACTACGAGACAGTCGGATATACTTGTAAAGATACTCTTTCACACGTATATGATCAAAAAACAATGACTTTCATTGTCGTATTTTAGTCGTAAACTTATATATCTTCATGATACGCAATTTCTTTCGACATAATACAATTAAAATCTGATTTTGATGGATGTTTTGGGAGGTTTATGAGTTAGTTCAAGTGAAGGAAAAGAAGGGTTTCCGAATAAGTTGCATTATTTCATGTTAGGCTACCAAAAATATGATAAGTTAAAAGGATGGAACCAATGAGATGAAAGCAACTCAGTAGACACATCTCTTATTGCGTGTATCAAAAAACAAGCACAAAAATATGATATATGATATTGATGGTGGATGTGGCTACCATATCATGTTTCACTAAGCAACACTTAATAAACTGTATTCTAAAGTGTATTAATTATTTCGATAATGATCGATTCTTGTCGTAATATGATTCTTAAATGGACTAATTGTAAATAAAAGAATGATATAAAGCACATTAGTTTAAAATGGACAGCAACATCTGCATTATGATGATTAAGACATGCTCAAATCAAATGCATAATCAGACTCAAACATGGCAAGATGACATAGTTTGGGATCATGCAGAGTCTCATTGCTTAGTCCTATCTTTTAAGATTAATTAGTAGTGTAATGCTCATCTATATGTTGTCTTCCTAGGACGCTACATCCTCTGATTAGGTTACGTGCTTCTAATGACACTATTATATGTGTTAATGGTGTTAGGTTGATGACTAAGTGTCACATGTCATTGCTGATAAGAACTCTTAAATGAGATTAATAATTCAATAATTGACCTTCGAATGATAATGACTATTTCTTCATACTAAGCTTGTATAGATGGACTCAGATCAAGTGCAAAGCAGCCATTTGATGCGAGCACCAAAACGATTAAACTATGAAATTGGCAGAAGAACATGGAAGCTCAATGATACCAAGTTTCATTTCTTTATGTGACGAAAAAAGTTACAAGTACTAACATTTTTCCATATGCTTGCTTTATCGCAGAAAATATACACTGCTTAGAATTCACGGAAAGTGAGGTTAAGTCTGCCAGGGCGGAGTTTAGTAGCTTGTTGAAAAGAGGCTGGAGCTGAGTCAGGAATGATTGAATCTACACCATGGAAAACATGGCGCGAACTGCCACCAAATATCAGAACATCTCCCGATTCTAGTAAAATTGTGTCTGCTTTATCTATGTCTCTCTGATCTCCATATAAGAACTCAGCAGAGTCACCCAAGGATATGGAGACCACGGGCAGTCCTTTCTGAAGACTCTCCTTGCTTTCATCCTTGTCCTAAAAATGAAAGCAACTGGAAGTTAATAATTTTTGAAGGTGATGCAAATCAAATGTCATAATGATATGGAGAAACCTGATGTAGGCCTAGTCGTCCGTTGGTGTTATAGAAGTTGACAATGCATATGTTGGGTTCATGCGAGGTAAAATGTCTTCTGCATTGCCCTCACTGAGATTTGCCTTTATTAGGTCATGTGCAGCATCAATTGCATTTTCAGTTAAGGAAATGAAACTGTTGGGAATCGCTGGTGGCCTGGCTCCATCGAGGCGCCTAATTTCTCCATATTTCTTTGTTTGAGGATCCCAATCAAGTCCAAGGCACATCATTTGCAAGCGAAGCTTGGCACCACTATCAAATTTAGGCTGATAGAATCCCCCTTCTCCCAGTCCAAGGCTTCGACATAGTCTAACTATGTTTACCTTTCAGGAAATTTAATAAATGCATATAAAAAGCGAAGATTGACAAGACTAAAATGCAATGCAACCATAAAATGTGGCCAATTTACCTGGTCATTTATGGGTATGTAATTCTTCAATAGAACCATTCCAGGTCTAAGAATTTCCCCACTTTCATCAGTTGAGTGCTTTTTGACTAACACTTCCTTATTCATGGTAAACGAAGACGGCCTAAAAAAGTTCCACAGATATCAAATGGTTTCATCTTCTGTGAAATTTGGGGCCTATTTGAATTTTCACTCCACCTTCCTTTCTTGGGATGTGGTTCTGACTGGGTATGGTACAGCCCAGTAGATATTGAGTTTTTCCTTCCAAACTGAGTAGGCAATGGGAGCCCTTGCAGTCGAACAGCAGCACTGTTTACATGTGAGCTCGTATATAGACCATGAAGACCTGACTGGTTCTACATTAGAGAGAAAATTACCGAATTATAAAACATGATTACAGTTACATATAGCAAACAAGTACCAAATGCGGCAGAAAAAGGTTATCCGATGACATTGACATTAAGAAAAAGTAAGCAAATGCAGAAACAATTACAACTAACCACCATATAAAAATGACATAGCAATTCTTGCGCACTTCAATATGCATTCTACCAATGAAAACATCAGTACATTATAAGTATTCTATAACGTCCAAGAACACTGATATTCCGCTATTCAAATATCCAAGAACATTACAGAACATCTTTTTCCGCTCCTACTAACTTTTCATTATTTAACTCAGAAAAAATAGTCGGCAAAAGTACCAATTCACAGAGTAATTCAAAACAGTCTCAATCTCAGCAACATAAGAAATTAGGGTTCATCCAACAATTACAATTCACATCAATCGAAATTTATCCAACTACAGTTTTACTCAAAATTCACAAGCATAAATATTCAGAAACAAGAAATTGAAATTTGCACTTGGATATAATGCTGACCATCGCGACGAGTCTCCGCGGGCGATCGGTAGGGTTCTTGATTTTGGGAGGGATAAGAGCGTAAGTTTCTTTGCAGCAGCGATGCCGATTGATTAACAGAATGCGGAAAATCATTTTGAAGAAAGAAAGGTAGGGAATAATTGCTGTGTTTTGATCCAAAGCTTGAGATTATATATTTATACAGTGTGTTGATCAATTCTGATCCGAGAATCATGCAACATTAAAGTAAATATGACAGATTAAACTAAACAAATATCCATAAATATCAGTGTGTTGATTTGGTCAAATATTTTTTCACATTTGGGGTTGTTTTTTAGTAATCGAAATATGCGGAAGACTGCGCTATCGAAAAAAAAAAAATATGCGGAAGACTGCAAGATATAACTAGGTGAAGCAATTTTTACCAAAATACCCCTTCAAGTCCCTGGTTTGAAAACTTGCAGTTGCGGCCCAAAAGGGCAAAATGGGAAAATGCCTAAACTGAACTGAAACCAGTAATAGAAATGGATCATTGAAAGATGATGTATCTTCAACATGAATGATTTGCAAATTTTGAATCACAGAATTACAAGTTTTGAACACTTTTAAAATCCATAGTGTGAGTTGGAAAAGTAGAATTATAAGAGATGCTGCTATGATCTGATCGGATATTGCGATTATACGGCAAAACTTTAACCCAACCGAGAGAATGAGTGGATGACTTGAACTTTTCTGAGTATTCGCAGGTTGCAAAAACCTCAAAATTCTTGGTAGATGTTTGACATTGCCATCAACCTTAAACCACAAATAACAAAATGGTAAACATCAATCACCCCGAATATCTCCAAAATGAAAAGAATGTTAAAAGCTCGTGTTTTGTTGTAATCATCGGAAAAAATACCTCCAGTTGCTGACCAAGAATTGCCACAATGGTGTCCGGGCCAGCTTGAAAAACGAAAGACTCAGTGCCAGCATGAACCAAGATCTCACATTTACTCGAGGGAGGTACAAACTTAATGCACTATTCCCATTGTCTTCATCATTCAAGCATGCATCACTTTTGTTCAACTGATAGTCGACATTGCATTTAAGAACTGCAAGCTCCTTCGCTTGCGTCGATCCAAAACCAGCCACACCCTTTTGAAATAATTTCCCTAACCCTTTCCCAACCGCAACGAGCTCGCCCTCTTTCCTCTCCAAGCAACTCCTGTACTTACCAAGGTTAGCAAGTTCCTAAACTTTTTCTATAAAAATTTCTGAACTCCCAAAACTCTACTAAACAGTTTATACATTTTCATAATTTAAGGTACGAGTATGCAAACCCAATAACAAAACCTATGAAACGATGTCGTATAAGTGGAATCGACATACTTTCGTTGCTAAAGGTCATTGTTGGGTAGCTGAGATTCGGATCCGAATCCGAATTGATTTCGGATCCTTCTTCTTCATCTTCGTCTCCCGCCCAACAGAAATCAAACCCTTCTTCTTCTGCTTCTAGACGCTTCCAATCTCTCCGATCATCGCCGCCGACTGCTTCCGCATCCTCCGTCGTCACGCCATGTCCGCTAACTAAAAATAATCCGAACTCAGAAGCAGATCTCTTAACACTATCTATCGCGTCGAAGTCACCGGAAACAATCGATCGGTAATCGACCGGCGATATGAGTATATGCCGTGATTTGAAGGATGCCGGAAGTTTCAGGTCAGGGATATGTACCGATGCGGTGAGGAAATCTGAGAGTATTTCGTCGTTGATTGCGGAGGATCTTAGTCCTTTACCGGTCGGAACTGGAGACGGAAGTGACGTCATCGTGAAGGTTCTTCTACTCATTTTCAGGTGAACTGTTCAATTTTTGAAGTATTGTTGAAATTGAATGGATTATGAGTTGTAGGGTTTGTTAGGTCGGAGTATTATCGATGTGGTTGGCACGTCTTTCGTTTATTGATTGATTTGTTTGCTATTAGATTAAGTCATGGATGTGGTTTATGAGATATGCTTCCACGTTTGCAGGATTAGAATTACTGAATCATCATCAATGAGTTAGATTAAGTCTAGATTTAAAGGGTTTGTGATATTGATTTGGACTTTGGATGTAATGCAGGGAGCGTTCTGGAGCTTATCCGAAACTGATGAGTATGGAATTTATATACAAGATAAATTTTGGTGAGGTTGAGGTCAGTTTTTCTCTTGGTTTATACATTAGATTGATATAGAGTAAATAGTTGAAGACTTTGAATGAATCCAGACAGAACCTGGACAGTCTTGGCTTGTAGCTGTTCTTATTCGTGTCTCCCTCAGGACAGACCCTGGTTGATTTGATGCTTTTGCAGCTAGGGTCTTTCTTTTGGCTTTGTTGTGTTTACTGAGAAGTCTTGATGCATACATACAAGTGGTTTAATACCTAGATGTTTAGAAAATTGCTCTTATCTTGCCTCCTTTTGAAGTCAGATGTGTATAATACGGAGTATTCAACATAAGGTAGCTAAAAGAACATAGAGGTACCATATGAGTGAGATAAAAAGTATGAAAGAGGAATATAAAATAGCTAAAGGAACATAAACTTTTTTACCTCTATATTTACACCCTCTATATTAGAGAAAATAATTACGCCAATACATGTTTTGTTGACCTGAGTTATCATAGCAATTATGGGATAGCATCCATCTCAAGTATTGCATAAGCAGTTATGCTAAAAGGGATATTACAATAATTTCTTTCCTTCTTTACTACTCCCTCCGTCCCATAATTTATGTCTCATTTGGTTCTTTGCACGGTTTTTAAGGAATGAAAGAAAAAATAATTAAACAAGATAGTTGTGTGGTAAGGAAAGAGAAAAAAAATGATTTGATAGATAATAAGTGGTGAAAAATGAAGAAAGAGGAAAAATATGTGGTGGAAAACTAAAGAAGATATGTTCATTTATGGTAAGATTTAGAAATGAGAAGATGATTTTGGGACACCAAAAAGAAAATGGGACATTAATAATGGGACGGAGAGAGTATGATTGTATAGATGAGGGGTTAATACTTGGATCAGAGTGCACTGAGCCCAAATTAACTTGGTATTTCCTTTTGTAGCATGGCAAACTCTGCAAGTGGCCAGAAACAGTAATGCATTCACGTATAAGCTTATGTCCAGTTTATTTACAAGTGTACTTTCAGATGATGCAGGTTTTTAGAGATCAATACTCTATATGTTGCTGACAGTACCGCCACCTCCAAGGCTCCAACTATCCCACAGTGACTGATCTTTGCATGTCTGTCCCCATTCATGTATCCAAGCTTGTCTGAAACCATAACACATACATGAATATAATTGAGAGATCGTGTAGATGTAGAGAAGCTTTGTTTTTCCTTGGTTTCTGATCAAGATATAATGAAACCAAGTGCCAGCATTGATTTTTCATGACATTCATTCATATCCTACTCACGACTGGCACACAGTAAATGTGCAAACTTTCTGCGCCCATATGAGCCAGTCGGTTCCTATTATGTATTTAACTAATTACCAGGCATACACAAATTTTGAATGACTTACTGATAAGTTTGGCACAAACAGCCACAGAGACAGTTCATAGTGGTATGTGAGAACTTAGGCGGGATCTTGATCTTCCCTGCTACCCAAAAAATCATCTCTTTTCTTTAGAATCTCAGCTTCTCTGGCTATCTGGATATCCGAAGGCCAAAATGTCTGGTGCAATACTTTGATTATTAACCGAGGGAGTAATGCTACTACAATTATAAGAAGAATGGTTATCCAATACGTCGGTGATCCCATCAAGTGAAATATTGTCCTGACAAAAGCAAAACAAGAAATCCATGAGAAATGAACACTTTGAAGATTAAAAACAAAGTGACAAGAAAACTAACCAATAGTTTGGAAAACTTGGTATACAATCCAATGCCACTACACAAGCATATGTGATCAATATCGATCCCCAGACTGCAAGGTGAGTCAATAATAACCATCGTCGGATGTCCATTGCGAGGTGTATATTCACTAGAAAAACTACTGCAATGGTCCACAAACTGCCGATGCTCCAAATATCAATTGAACTGTTTCTGTAAATAGATAATGGGATAAAGAAGAGTACAAGGCTCTGCCAAAATGTATCCATCATAGTCAACCAGAACAGCTTCAAATTGTAGCTCTCGTGCCTATATCCTGCACAATATAGTTTTGGATACTGAAGTAGGGTCTTGTCACTTAAGTCTTTGTCCAGAATGCCAACAACAATGGTTGGAACTGAAGTATATATGACTGAGTAAAAAACACTGCTCCAGTCTGTAATGGCAGAGGTTGTTGAAAAGGCTGAGTACAGTATATACCTGAAAAGACAACAAAATTTAGACGAAATCAGAAATTATCATGTATGTTTTTTCATCATATTTGAGAATAACTGGAACCTTCCTACACTATTAAATTAAAGAAGGAAGAATACCAAACAAAGTAACGAGCCCATACTAAGATAAAGGAGAGATTTCTTAGATGGCAAACCAAATTAGAATCAATTAAACAGAAAAGATGTTGGAAAAGAACTGAGAAGTACCAGAACAACATCATTACAAAGACTGCATTACGATAGAAGTTGTATAAAACCAAATAGCCAACGCGCTGGTAGTTCCAGTGGCCATGCACTAGGAGTAATCTTTTTAGAAACCTAAATTGCCCCATAGCGAAATCAGATGCCATAACAGCCTGACGTCCTTCTTGGCCACAGATTCCAACACCAACATCCGCCGTTTGGATCATTGATACGTCATTGGCTCCTAACAAATAAAAAATAAAAAAGTGATTTGTATCCAGAAGATTAAGAGTAGTCGATTAAGTCAACACTTAAATGAGAAATCATATGTGGGGAATACTCTTGACAAGCTTGAGAATTTACACCAAAACAAAACCAACAACTAACCGTCACCAATTGCTAGCGTCATATCATCAGTGCGGCTCTTAACCAAATCTACAATTCCAGCCTTTTGAAGTGGAGCAACACGACAGCATAGCACAACCCTACATGCAGTTGCAAGATCAAACAACTGCAAGGAAAAAGGAATATAATCATCATTTTACGTGTTCAAGGAAAACGTAGTCCAAGAATGCAAGGCCAAGGATATCATCAAATTACTGTACATTGACAATCATATAACCTATAACATTTCAAATCAGGAAGTGAAAGGCTTCACATAAACTAATTTGCCTTATATAGAACTAAGTGATGGACACACCTGCGACTCGAGATCTTTCCCCAAAACATATACCAAACTGTTTCCATCAATCACAAGTGCCAATGAATGACACATTCCTTCCTTTCCTGGTTGCCCTCCAACACCCATGGCAGACTTGGTTCGTTGAGAAACCTCGGGATGCTCTATTTCTTTATTGTCTCCAAATTCTGAGCCAGTGTACTTGTAATTTGATGATTTCACCCCATATTCAGCCATATATTCCGTTAAGAGGTGCCTGCATTCTTTCTCCGAATTGCCATTAATGATTATCTGCTGCATGTCTGCTGTTATGAGTTTGCAAGACAACCCAATGGATATAGCTGTCTCTTGCTTATCTCCAGTTAGAACCCAGACTTTGATTCCAGCTTGTCGAAGGGATTCAATAGCTTCTGGTACCCCTTCTTGAAGCTTATCTTCGATTCCAGTGGCCCCGAGAAGTGTTAAACTATTCTCTACTAGAGACGCTGCGTGACGGAGTTTCATAGATCTGTCACTCAGTGAAGTGCTTGCATCTTCATAGCAACTCTGCCACTCGTAAAACTCTGCTTCACTGAGATCCCTGGAACCGATAACAAGTGTCCTTAAACCTTGTGAGGAATACTCCAACAAGTGGCTTTGTGTCTCATGCATGGTGTGATTATTCCATTCAGATTTCACAGCCAAAATGCTAAGCATGGAAGTATCAGCACCTTTCACGAACACCTTGATAGTACCATTAGGTAATTTGACTACAACAGACATTCTCTTACGAACACTGTCAAACTCATGCATACCCAATACATCCAGCCTGTGCAATGATTCCCAAGGTTAGAACTTAAAATTAATTGACATCTCAAGTGAAGACACAAACATAAAACATGAGAGACAATTCGTAATGCCTAGACACTCGGTAATTTGATCATTTCTTCAAGGGTGTCCAAAGATGTTTGAAAAATACGCTACTTCACTTGTAGAATGTAGATCAAGATCTGCTTACCTCTGTCGCTCACCATCGATCTCAATCACAATATGACCAGATGTACGTTCACACAGTGTGTATCCATATGTGGCTGCTGCAGAAACAAGAGATTGTTCATCTGGAGATTCACCCTGATAAATGATGTCGTCAACTTGATCCACTATACTGGATGACGGACATGACGAAAAGATTGGTATTACAGTATTACATGAAGCAAGTGCGAGGAAGAACTCATGAGCAGCAAAATTTTCATCCCCACTAACATTTGTATGCAACAATGACATTAAATTTTTATCTATTGCGATTTCAGAGTTGAGCCTCCATTTCCTGTTACCTTTATGTGGTGCGAGTTCAACTGCAATTACACAACACAACATTGTTGTCAGGTCAACATAGATAATATTGGTACAAACAAAAGTATGACATGAGACAAGACAAAGGACACCAATGAATAGAAACCATAAGCCTAATTTCCTTACATGAGAGAGGCAGTACAAAATAATTTATAGCCTCTATACACAAAACTATAAAGGATAAGAAATGAGAATTCTTTTACAACCCCTGTAACCTTTTGAAGAGATCTCATACGATCATGACTTTGCCTTAATATTAACAATAGAAACAAGGCATATTTAATAGACTGCCCTACAAGCATTTGTTTGGAATTTGCATCAGAATGATATTCAGAAAAGTAAATATCAATAATTCTTAAATTCAGGTTGATATATCTGCAAACACAAGTTAATTGTCAAAGCCTGGCCTCAAAATGTTTGGAAAATAGTTGACTGATGAAGACCACCACTATAATAATAAGATCATTCTCACAAAACCACCATTATATAAAATTTTCATATAACCACGTCTATTATGTAAAAGTTATTATTCAACTGCCGTTACAATTTCATTACGTTTTCTGTTAAACACTAATTTTTCATGTAAAATTTAGGAAATGCAAAAAATTATGAATAATGAAAAACAAACTACAAGATGGAAAATGGAAGAGTTAAACGGAATAAATAAACCAGAAACATAAACAAAAATTTAAACTTTAAGAAAATTTTATAAAATTAAATTTAAATGTTGATGGAATTGTGGGTAGTTGGAAGATAATATTTGGAGTATATAGTTGGCTAAATGTGAAGTTTATTTGTCACGGTGGTTTGTGAAAATGGGAGTATTATAGTGGTAGTTTTCTATAGTTTACCTCTTTGAAAAATTGACATTACGAAAGAGCTCAATCAAGTCAGCAGACAGTATACATAAATTAACCAATTGCCATATCTATAATACTAATACAAATCATAAATAAGTAAGAATCAGCAACAGCGGACAAAATTTGACAATTCAATCACAAAGGTGTGGCACAAGGTGAATTAAAAACAATTCAGTACAAACCATAACAGCTATTAAGATATTAAAAAAACACATGCAGCATACCTGGCCCATTTGATTCAACTGTTGGCAAGAGACATCCATAATTTTTCCCATACACACTAGCTCTGCGGAATTCCATTTTGTTTTCAGTAAGAGTCCCCGTTTTGTCTGAAAAGACATAACGTATTTGACCCAAATCCTCATTTATATTTAACGATCTACACTGAAATCGTGAGTCACTGCTGCCGTCATACATGTAATTGTCCCCAATCATAAAGTATGATTGTCCCAACCGAACCAACTCCATCGTGATATAAAGAGAAATAGGTATCATAATCTGAAAGACTATGATAGAGCTCAGAAAAGAGAAAAGTGTCTCCATGGGAATTCCATAATATTTGTAGAGCTTCCTATCACCTTTAAAATATATCCTTCTATAATATGGTAATGTATCAAGCTGCTCCTCATGGCGCTTAAGCCATAAGCACATTCCAAGAGCTACTGTCAAACACATAACAAGCAGGAAAACAGACAGCCACAAGGTTTCTCTATTCATGTAACCTTCTAGTCTGCTTCTTTTTGACGGGGAAGCGGCACTATTCATCATTGCTTTTGTTTCTTGCCCAGCATAGACTACAACACCAATAATCCATTCTGTATTTTTTAACTGGCAGCCCCGCAAGATAGTGTTCAGTTGGCTAAGTGCAAATGTATGTCCTTTGAACTCCATATTAGCAGTAAACTCATAAATATTCCTGTTTGGCTGCTCGCATCTGATAATCCCGTACAATGAGTCACCTTCAAATTCTTCTGAAGCAGTTTCCTGTCTAGCGTATCTGGTTTTCAAGTTTGACTCACCATCCAGATTCATTGTCTGGATGTAAGCAATCCCACCAGGATCACTACTCCCAAGCAAAACCATGTCGCATGGAATTGAATCATCGGAATATATTTTCAGAATCTCACCAACCTGTATATTTTTCCATTTCTTCTTCTGGAAATTTCCACTGTAAGAACCAATGCTTCACGGTTGTTCTCTTTACTGTCTGATCTATGCCTCCTCCAATCCTCATAACCATCCTTGACAGCTGTGACACAAAGGACAAAGAGGAGGGGAAAGAGGGACACAGTCCTACCAAACACTGCTAGAGGAGGAAGCTGGTTAAGAACAACAATAACAAGGAAATAAAGGTAGGCAACCCGGCGGAATTGAATGAACAGATTCTTAGGCAAGAATGTTATCAGCGTATACTTGCTAGTGCATATTTCGTTGCCAGTGAATTCATACTTATCATTTGTTCTTTTGGGATCATTAATGAAGATCAGCCTCGGATTATCATCGTGAGACAAATTATCTTCAAACTGGTCACTTTTACAGCGGCTTCTATGAGATCTACGCGGTGTCCCCAGAGTATGAGAAGGGGGTTGAGATAGCTCAATGTTTGAATTTTCTTTCAGATCCATTGCGCCACCCCACGATACTATACGCCTCCTTTCTTGCGCAGGGCATCCCAACGAATGCTGTGGAAATAATCGAGCTTCAGCCGAAAAAAACTTTTTTCCCTTTGCTAAATGAATTGGGCGGTCCTCGGAGGGAAGACAACTTACAAAATCGTCTTCCTCCTCAATTTCAGATGAAATAATTGGTGGTCTCCTCCAAATGAGAGAAAGATGTTGTCGAGGAGTGGCAAACCTAAGATCCAATGCGCAAACGTACTCCAGATGAAGAATTCGCTTATGCGAGTTTAAATATTGCTGCACACCTGAACTCATAAATAAAGCTCCATTCATACATCAGGAAATATATCATAAAAACTCACATTCACGGAAACTTAAGTGCACATAGGTATTATCCTTTTAAGTGGTTTCTCACCACCCTCTCTTGAATTCACACACGTGGTACCTAATTCCTAATTAAATCCAGATCAACTGTTGAATCAAAATCGGATAGGCTCATAGCTATTAGCTACCACAAATATGGCCCATATTATCCAAAATTACAGCTAAAAACCAGTCCCTATAAAACTCCAAAACCCGACAGTATAAGAAAACTAGGCAACTCTAGCAGTAAGGGAAAAATTACCAAACATAGAAACCAAAGATAACAAGCAACAAAAACGAAGCAAATTCAACCAAACAAAATGAAAAAAGCGAATCGATCAGTTACCAAACTAAGATCAGCAGCACGCAAGCAGAAACTCCTAACACTGAATCGATCGATTACACTAGCGACACGATACGGTATCTGAAATTGCGACCGCCAAAAGCCGCATCGGAAAATGAAGATTCGGAAAATTACACTAAACACCGCGATTACGATGGCGATCGTGATTATTAATTACAGGAAAGGGGCTAAAAGATAGGTGTTGAAATTAGGGTTTGGATCAAGAAGGTGAGAAAGTGTTTGAGATTGGATATGGAAAGGACAGATTGACGCGACCGATCGATTGATGCCACGTCGACAAACGGGCGGGTCGGGTCGGGTCGGGTCGAGCTGCACTTGTAGTAATTGATTGAGCTATTTTTACAGACTTTATGAAGAGTAATAAAATCAATTTTGGTCTGTATATTTTGAAAAATAATTACTTTCACAACTTAATTTAATATGTTAAAGTCATAACTGTAAATTCTATCATTTGTGACAAAAAGTATTCCTCCAATATAAAACAAATCAACACAAGCCGTACGAAATCATCTTATCTGTTTATATAAAAGAATAAGATTTAAAGATATTATTCTCAATTTTCACATTCGTAGTCTTATGAAAAATTATGTGTCTCACAGACTCACACTACCATCTACATTTGAAAAAGCCATGCCAGAACTGATTCATGAGTAATCGATAAACATTAATTGTTTGTATGTAGAAAAAACATTAATTATTTGAGCAAGTGATTCCAGCAAGCAAATTGCATACTGATCTATCAAAACAACATAACACTACACAACTTTGAAGCATTTCTAACATCTTGTTTCAGTAGAAACTGGATTCAATTCTAAATCAGCTGCAAAATCTCTAAAGTATCCGGCCATTCATCTATCAGAACTCCCATTAGAATTCTCCCCAACTGATTCCTCCATATCATCTTCACTCCACTTCAAAATCTAGCACACACAAAATAACTCATCAATCACAAATCCATATTCAAAAGTAACACAATTACCCGCTTACGTACCGCTGGCAGGGCTGCTTTTTCCCGGAGTGACCTCACCGGAGAAATCCTCTACAAAAAATGTACATATATGTGTTATCAAATGTCCATCTCAACAATGCTTACTTATATTTTCACAAGCTGAAAACTTTTTAACTAGTTTACCGTCAGAGCTCGCATTTCGTTGGTTCTGAAAATGCTGTCCATCTCAACCTCCAGTTTTCTTTGATCTTCGCCTTGCCGGTTTATATTCTCCATCCATGAATCAAACACTTTATCTTTCTCTTTCAATCTCTTCTCAGTCTCCTCCTTATCCAACTTCAGCCTCTCCACCCTCTTCCTCATCTCAATCAGCTCAGCACCAAGTGACAAATCCAAACCCTCAATCATCACCGGAATGTTTTCTTTATTCCAGTCCCTTTCGCCCATTTCTTCGCTGGCTTTAGCTTGTCTTTAATCACAAGGTCTTTGACTGAAGTTTCCGGTTTTAAAGCGTCATCTCGCTTGATTGCTGATTTGAGCTTTGCCACAGTGGATTTAAGTACATTTGAGTTTCTTGGCTGGAGTGGCCTCCGTGTCGACTTTGGCAGAATATCATTAGATCCTCCTGCAAACGGATTTCGGACCGCCAACATTTTCGTTGAGTGAAATCTTAGAAGGAGATGGAAACTATGTCTGTTTGGGTGGCACTCAATTCTTTGATGACAATAAATTCTTTGTAAAACATGTATAAATAAAGATTTATCAGATCAATAAATTGGGAGGGAAAAGATGGGGATTTTTTGAGATTTTGAAATATGGGGTAGACAACCCAACGGCTATGATAATGATAATGAGATCGTAGCCGTTGATGTTGCCTGGGGAGGGAGCGCATGATATGAATGGCTGAGATTGGAATTAGGGTTTGGAGTGGGATAAAGAATCAGCTAAATGGATCTGAATATTTTTCTAATCGTGTTTAAAGTATTTTTGTTAATAAAAAATTGAACACTATGTTATGCATTGTTTATTCAAGATTGAATCAAATGCTTCCTTAGAGAAATGCATTTTTAATTTCGTCAGTCATATTTAAGCATATTGCATGTTGCAAATGAGATTTATTCATTTAGAAATGTCTTGAAAGTTTGGACTAGAAATCAAATATGTTCATATTGATAAATAGTTTGAGAAAGTGTTACATACATCTGAATATTAGAATTGATGGAAATAACAGATTTTGCAAGGGATAAAATTTTTGTATCAGTCATTGATTTAAATTAATTCGACGATTTAAATATATAATAGTTTTTATTAATAGTTAATTTTTGGGGAAAATAAGGTGTATTTGACAATTTCATTTACATTCCATCCGTAGATTACCATTTATCAATGATCCATATTTACAGTCTTACTATTGTTGGGCATCTATCTTTAAACATTATCTAATAGAGAATAAGGAATAAACATATACTTGTAATAATACAAGATACGATCGCGATTTGTTGGTTTTAATAATTTAACAGCTGAGATTTGAACTTAAAATAATAGTCAACCTCAAACGCTCGTGTATTTTGTAAATTCAATCGTCAAATGATATAAAAATAATTTAAACTCAGCCGTCGAATTTTCCTAATCAAATCTTGACATTTTATCTTTCTATCTCACAAATATTTGTACCGGGTCTCTAAAATTTAATTTAACATTCTATTTTTAGAAAACGGGCCACAATCAACAATAACAAACGGCATCGTTTTGTAGAAAGGAACGCGTGGCGTAATGGGAATCTCAATTCATAGCCGCGTAAGATCTAATCCAATCACATATCGACACGTGCCCGACTGACTCATCTTTCAATACGGCCTGTTTTAGGAAACTCCTCTACGCCGCTTATTCAATAAGTAATTTGCTTCGATTCAGAAAACGAATATCGCACGGAAAACTCCTCTCGTTACAATCCTTCTGATATTCAATCTCCGGTGAGTAAGCTTTCCTATTAAAATCTCTCGCGCTCTTCAGTCGATCCGTTTCAATTCGTTTTGTACACTTACTTTCATCGATTTGCAATTTAGGAACGTATTCGCTATTTGGGTATGCAGCGGTTTCAATTTTGTTTCAGGGTTTTGAATAGATCGGTGATTAGAGTCTGTTGTTGATGTTGATTGTATTGGTTTTGAAAATTGTGTTGGATCTGTTTGAATCTAGGTTAAACCATATCTGAGTTGAGATTTATAGAAGAAAATTGTTTCTAATGTTTTCTGATGCATTGATTGAGTTTGCTTGCATTCAAATTCGGATTTTGCGTAAAAAGATTGCACCTTTTGGTCACAAGGTCATTGTTTAGATTCTGATATTTTACTACAGATCTTGTGTTAAATCATGGTGAATGTTTGTTGTTTTGTTTGTCTTTAATAAGCTTATGTGTTTTAATTTAGCTTTTAATGTTTAGTTGGATCGGTACGAACGACTGAAAATTTTTGGTGACTTTCATCTATGAACAGATTTGACAACCAGTTCTTCATGAATACAAAAACCACTGGTGCATTTAGTGTTTCCTGTGCTTCGGGAAACAAGAACGTCTCCTTCCTCTCGATCTTGATCTGCGTACTTCCAAAGTTTCTTGGAACCCTGATTGCAACTGTTAACTTCTCCTTGATCAAAGCCATTTGTCGAAGTCCTTCAGCAACTCACGGATTTGGAACTTGTGGAGAGAGTTTGCTACTGTAATTTATTAGGAAATCAGGCGTCTGCACACTTTCTGTTTCGCTTCATCATGGTTTCTTCTCTTAACAAAACGAGCGCGCCCATATCGCTGCAGAGACAGTACTTGTTTTCTGTGCATGCGCCTGATGCTGTCACCACAGATCATCTTGAGCTTGATTTTTCTGATGTGTTTGGACCTGTTCCAGTTCAGACACTCGAGGAACTTAGTCCAAGGGGATTGAACAACACTTTTTCGTTTGCTGATGAGGAGCCTGCTGTAGTCTTCAACCGCTCACATTCTCTGGTGGGCCCATCCAACAGCCTTAGTCATTCGCTTAAGCTGAATAAGCTAACTCTGCATGAGACCCAAATTTCATTGGATCTCAATGATGGCATTTCTGAGGAGAAATATGAAGACATCATTGATACATCTGATGAGGATCGTGATAAGGGGGAGTATGAATTTGAGTCAGAATCTGTCAAGGCTGTGGGTGTTAATCTTGATGACTTTGAAGTTCTAAAGATAGTAGGGCAGGGTGCTTTTGGGAGAGTTTATCAAGTCAGGAAGAAGGGAACATCTGATATATATGCAATGAAAGTGATGCGTAAAGATAGGATTGTGGAAAAGAACCATGCTGCATATATGAAAGCTGAAAGGGATATCTTGACCAAAATTGACCACCCCTTCATTGTCCAGCTGAGATACTCATTCCAAGTACTTCTAAAACTTGAACTGTGTGGATTGTCTTATTTTCATGGTAGTAACAGTAAAGGCATTTGAATAACCTTTTCCTATTTATTGTTTGCAGACAAAATACAGACTCTACCTGGTGCTTGATTTTGTGAATGGTGGCCACCTATTTTTCCAGCTCTATCATCATGGCCTTTTTAGGTATACCTAATTTCTCATTATTTGGTTCCTTTCAATTAAGTAGCAATTTGTTTCTTATGATAATGATTATTCAGGGAGGATCTAGCACGAATTTATGCTGCTGAAATTGTGTCAGCCGTATCTCACCTTCATGCCAATGGAATTATGCATAGAGATTTGAAACCTGAAAACATTTTACTGGATGCAGATGGTCATGTAAGCCTATCTGTCTCTCTTTTTCCTTCCCTTTTCAATGATGTTGGAAGAATTAAAATTTAATGCCGACTTTTTTGTTTATCTTGCCACAGGCCATGTTGACTGACTTTGGCTTGGCGAAGCAATTTGACGAAAATACACGGTCTAATTCAATGTGTGGGACAACTGAGTATATGGCTCCCGAAATTGTTCAGGGGAAAGGTCATGACAACTCTGCTGACTGGTGGAGCGTGGGGATTCTGCTATTTGAGATGCTCACTGGGAAGGTCAGCTTACTTAACTGATTTGTATCACCTTTGAATTTAGGGATTGTGTATCTGTTAATTCTTAGTTTTTAGATTAGGGAATGAAACTTCAGCTGTGAATCACTGGTGCTTCAAATGTTCAAACATCTAGAAGGCCTTACGTTCTGAGCATTGATAGCAGTAGCATAATATAAACTTGATTTTTTGTTTTTGTTTGCCGTAGTTGATATTTGTTTTCTTCTTTGTCCATACAGCCACCTTTTCTTGGAAATCGAAATAAAATCCAGCAACGAATAGTTAAAGAAAAGATTAAGCTCCCTACTTTTCTGACTGGCGAAGCACATTCTCTGCTTAAAGGGGTAAGTATAATTTCAAGTGACACCTTTGTTGGATGAAGACTATTAAAATTTAATTATGAGACAAGTTTTTGAAGCTTTGATGAAATGATTAATAATACAAATCAAGATAGAGTTTTATTTTCGTATGTTGCTTGTAGTTGCTGAACAAAGATGCTAGCAAGCGATTGGGGAGTGGACCAACAGGAAGCGACGAGATAAAAAATCACAAATGGTTCAAGCAAATCAACTGGAAGAAACTGGAAGCACGACAAATCCAGCCTAGTTTTATCCCAGAGGTGTCTGGACAGCAATGCATTGCTAATTTTGAGAAAAAGTGGACAGATATGCCACTCCTGGACTCCCCAGTAGCCAGCCCGAAAGAGAATCCCTTTGTTGGGTTCACCTATGTCAAGCCTGCTGGCTCTTTCCTTCAAAGGGAGACTGCAGCTCTATAGATCCCCTCCATTCCTACCAAGAAGATCTCTGTTCCTGAAAGTCAATTATAAAACAATGTTACCTTATTCTCCACTATGTTTGGTATCAAACTGTCTGTGTGTGGGCAGCTTCTCAGCTTTGGCACTTGTTTGTGGCTTTCTTTCTACTCGACCCTTAAATGCTTTGTATGGTCTGAACTCTGAACATAATATTACCAATATATATGCATTAATTTTGATTTAAGTGTGATTAGTGTTTAGTAATTAGTTTGTATTGTGAGTGATCTGGAAGTTGAAACTTGGCCAGGATGTTCTCCACACATCCTCTGGTTAAAAATGGATAACTAAACCTCGGATTGACACGCGGCCAAACTTCAATCTCTGCTGACATCTCTTTACTTTTTCAGCTTCATTTTAGGTAGCATCTCTTCTTTGCACCAATCTTTCATCTCATCAATGGCTTCTCTACATTCCTCAACTTCTTCTTCATCCACCGCCACATGCTTCCATCACCACTTCAATCCCAAACCTCAACACAAACTCTCCCAAACTCACTTCCTCACTCTCCCAACCCCTCCTCCCAACAAGACCACCAGCTGCAATGCCACCACTCTTCAACCAGACATCATCACCAATCTCACACATATTGATCAAACCCTGCTCACCTCACCTGCTTTCCAAGCTGGCCTTTCCCAATTTCAAATCTTTACTGATGGGTTGCCTGATGGGGAGAAATGGGGCATTCTCGCTTTTGCCACTTTGCTATGGACATACATGACTGCTAGACCTGGAGTGCTGCTTGGTGCTATTGATGCTTATTTGCTTGCTCCTTTGCAAATTGGTATTGATGGCTTGACAGGGAAGAGGAGGCTGCAGATGAAGGACTTTGTGATTGGTGATTGGTGAAGGGTCTTTTGGAATAGTTTATTCCGGTGCAATTGTGCCGAAGAATATGAGTGTTGAAGAGAAGGTGAAGATCGGTAAGGGTAAAGGATTAAGATTGGATAGGGATTTTAAGGACAGGGTTATTCTCAAAAAGGTATCTCGAAAAATGAGCATGCTCCTTAGAAAATGTTGTTTACATGAAAAACATGCCAAGTGACTAACTTTTTGAGTTGGAAAACAGGTGAAGGTTGGAATTCAAGGAGCTGAAGAATGTGGTGATTTTGAGGAATGGTTCAACTACAGGTTATCTCGAGCTGCGCCAGAAACTTGTGCAGAGTTTCTTGGAAGTTTTATCGCAGACAAGACTAGCTCACAGTTTGTTAAGGGTGGGAAGTGGCTTGTTTGGAAATTCGAGGTACTTGAGATAACTGTTTTTCATTTTACACACTTGTGGTTGTCTTTTTTATACTCTTGATATATTTAGTTTGTATTGTAGGGTGATCAAGACCTTGCAGACTATATGAAAGAGCGCAACTTCCCACTCAACTTGGAGTCTCTCATGTTTGGTCGTGTACTACAAGGGCTACAACCCATTCAACGAAATGCATTGATCATCAAGCAAATATTACGTCAGATCATTACTTCATTAAAGAAGATTCACGACAATGGCATTGTACACAGAGATGTGAAGCCATCAAATTTGGTTGTAACTAAGAAAGGACAGATAAAGCTAATAGACTTTGGAGCTGCGACAGACCTTCGTATTGGAAAGAACTATGTACCAAATCGTGGCCTTCTTGATCCTGACTATTGTCCGCCTGAACTCTACGTGCTTCCGGAAGAGACACCAGCCCCACCTCCTGAGCCTATTGCTGCTCTCCTTTCTCCCATATTGTGGCAGGTTGAAATGGTTTTTTTTTACTAATTCAGTTAGATTATTTTGGTCAATTTCAGGTGTGGTAAATTTATTGTGTTCGCAGCTAAACAGTCCAGATCTATTTGATATGTATTCCGCTGGGATTATATTAATGCAAATGGCTGTACCATCATTGAGGTCATCAGCAGGGCTGAAGAACTTCAACTCTGAACTGAAATCTGCAAAATATGACCTGAATAAATGGAGGGAATCGACTCGGTCAAGGCCTAATCTTACAATCCTAGATTTGGACTCGGGTAGAGGTTGGGATCTTGCAACAAAACTTATTTCAGAAAGAGGGTATCTAAGAAGAGGGCGATTGTCTGCTGCTGCAGCACTCAGGCATCCTTACTTTTTGTTGGGTGGCGATCAAGCTGCCACAGTTTTGTCAAAGCTAAGCTTAACAAGGTCATCATGACATCTAACTGAGATGGTTAGTCCATAAATGAACGTAACATTTTGCATATATATTGCAATTGTATTCACAATTTCAAACTCTTTTCCTAACTAACCTTAGAAAATATTTGTCACCAAATTCAGAAAAAAAGTTTGGATTTCATTATACCAAGCGTCATGTAAATATTACCTACAAGTATCAATTTCTCGTACTATTGCAGGAGCTGATGATACAGGTTGCCTATTTAATGGGATACAAAAAGTAATTTCATGGAAAATGGCATCATACCATGGAGCCATTGCAAATACAAAGTTGCCTATTTTATGGGTCTCGCTTGATTATAAGAGTATACCGGAAAAGGAAGAAATTCTTGGACATGGACATACCGTGCGTAACAAGTAACAACTTCTGCACCTATAATTGTCGTAGAGGGGAGGATGTTACCAGAGAATCAATCTTTCTCTGTAGCTCAGTCTTGTTAGCACCGACAAGCTTGTGAATCAGCTCTCCATCTTTTAGTATAAGGAATGTTGGGGTGGCCTTAATATCCATCGAAGAACTAAATTCCTGGAAATAAAATTTCATCAGACTGCGCTGACATCACAAACTATTTTTATAACAGCTTTGAATTTGATCAATATTTGCTTACAGATAGCTCGTCGACATCAACGGTGAGGAACATCATATATGGGTACTTTACAGAAAGGCTGCAGTAGAATGGCACAATATTTTCGCAAGGGCTGCACCACACAGCACTAAAATTTGCAATCACCTGCCAAGTCGACCAGTTACCCAAATAAATCATCAAAAACTCCAGAGTTATGATTAAGCGTCGAAGATATTGAGATGTCAGGTAAAAACTCGAAAAACTCTTACTATTCGACCGTCTCTTTTAGCCTCGTCTAGCTTCTTGTCCCATTCATCTTTATCTGTGATGAGCTCTACATTACCTCCTGCTAAATCAACCTCTTGCTCAATTGTATCTCCTTTGTTGGATGCTACAAGTTTCACAGGTAAAAAAATGTAAGAAGCTATTGCCAAGATAGAATTTGAAAGCTGCTTGAATAAACAACATTTACATTACATCCATTTATATTTGTTTCTTATCGACTAACCTTGGATACACATTGACCCATCAGGCCTCCGGATTCATAAGCAAATCCACAAGCAAAACCTAGAAAAACAATGATGCAGTACAAAAACTTATATACATTAACTAAATGATTCTTAACAAAAAACCCGAAAAAAGAGCAAGAAATGAGAACACTTGGTCATCCAGTTTCAGGTTTTTGTCAGGAAAAGGTAGCAAAAAAAGCTATAGCAGCACCGTTTAATTCATAAAACCACAGAATCTCCGGTTTAACAAATGCAGAAGTCAGAGAACGGAGTTGTGTCATGAAGATCAGAAATGAGGTCGAGAGAAAATCCAGCAGAACCACACGTGTGTCATTGTTTTATATATATAGAGAGCATATCTGGTGGAACTGTCAGATATGGTGGATCCATGGATCCCCCATCATTATCGTCCATCTCTTAATACATTCCATAAGAGATAGACACGTGGTTAGGTGAGAGAAAAATTAGTTTGGTTTGATTTGGATGATTAGTTAGGTTAGTTTGTGTGTATAAGGGTATATGAGTCATTTTATAAACCCATCAAATCTGTGATTGACAACCCATACCTATCTCTAATCCAAAACTCATTTTCAAACCTTCTCTCCCCTCTCCCCTCTCGCTCACTTCTGCGAATCCAAAACCCATCTCGCCGATCCCTTTCCTCCTCCTCAGTCTCTCCTTTCTTTCTGATTTCTGATCATTGTGTTTGTTTGTGTGTGTGGTTTGGAGCGGTGGTAGAGGAGGTGATGAAAGGCAGTGGTGGATCTATGTACTCAGTACAAACGAAGCGGAGATGGAGGCTCGTGGTGGGCGGTGGTGGTGGATCTATGGGTTTAGGGTCCAGGTGGGAGGTGGCAGTAAGATGAGTTAGTGGGTTTGGATTGATTTTGGAGAATTTTGTAAGTAGGTTTGGATTGATTTTGATTAAAGGTTGGATCTTTGCAGCTATTGATGCGTGTAGGCAGCAGTTGTCGGGGTCTGGTGGTGCTGCGGTTGTTAACAGAACGGATCCGGATCCAGCTCAAATCTTTCATCTTCTCCAGCCAAATCCCCAACTGGGTCAGTCTCGAAAATGCTCAACTCCCCTTGGTTTGCGGGCCTGGTGGAGCTGATTGCTCGACGCTGGAGCTATGGTGTGTTGCGAAGAACAACGCGGAGGATTCGGCTTTGGCGTCGGCGTTGAATTGGGCTTGCGGGCCTGGTGGAGCTGATTGCTCGCCGATTCAGAACGGAGGAGCGTGTTATGATGCGCATGATCTGCAGCTTACGGCGTCGTATGCTTTCAATGATTACTATCTTAAGCATGGGTTGAGTGATGATGCTTGTGATTTTAGCAACACTGCTGCTCTTATCTCTCTCGATCCAAGTAATTAGTTTCTCTTTTGATGTAAAATACAAATTTCTGATGCTTGTTGAACTGATGATTTTTGGTTCGTTGTGAATTTTTGCAATGTGCTTGTCAGATCTGATGTCATTTGATTTGATTGTGTGTTTTATATAATGCTCTATGCTTTTAGTATGAGCATTTCCTTATTTACTGCTATATGATGACTTTTCATTTTGATTTGCAATACGATTTTTCATTTTATGTTTAGTTATGCATTTTATGTTTGATTTTATGTTTGATTTTATGTTTGCATTTTATGTTTGCATTTTATGTTTGCATTTTATGTTTGCATTTTGTTTTTGCATTTTATGTTTGCATTTTGTGTTGCATTTTATGTTTTGCATTTTGTGTTTGCATTTTATGTTTTGCATTTTGTGTTTGCATTTTGTGTTAATCAAAATGCAACAACAACAAGGTGTAACAACAAGGTGCAAGAACAAGGTGCATGTTTCAAATGTTAATCAAAATGCTCAATTCGCCAAATACATCCCCACTAATAACACGAATCCGGGTTCTAAGTTATATGTTCACAATTCTAGCACTGACTCTTAATATTACGTGTTCCAAACCGCCAGTACAAATCAAAATACAACATATTTTACAGACCTCTACACCAACAGCAGCGTACACAACAGCCTCAATCTCCTTCACAACCACAACAACAGCAACTCATCTTTTTCTTCAGCAACTAACGGAACTCAGCACTTCAGCTATGACTTCACAGACAACGGAGTCCAATATGTTGCCCCATTCGGAGATGTAGTCACTAAACAATGAGAATCATCCGTTACCATACGACTGCATGCTGAAGTGCAAGTGGGGAAAAAATGCAACTATGAGTTGCAACTACAAAGTGCAATAGTAAGATGCACATATGAGGTGCAACAGTTAAAATGCACATACAAAATGCACATACCTTCAAGCAATCTTCATGAGTGTGCATTTTATGTTTGCATTTTGTGTTTGTATTTTATGTTTGCATTTTGTGCTTGCATTTTGTATTTGCCTTTCATGTTTGAAGAACGTGTGTTTCTATTTCTTTGCATTTTATGTTTTATGTTACGTGATTGCATTTTATTTTTTAATTTTAAATAATTAAATATTTATTATTTATATTAAGTTCGTTTAAGTTTCAATAAACAGTAATGGTGAAGGGAATAAAAATATTTGTTTCATAACTTGTAAGAAATTGTTTACAAATAATTTTCATAACTTGTAAGAAATTGTTTACAAATAATTTTCATAACTTGTAAGAAATTGTTTACAAATTGTAGTGATTGTGGGTGAGATTGAAATGGATTAAAAAGAAGATGAAGTCTTGGGAGTTGATGAGTTTGATATGAAAATGAAATTTGATGAAAAAATTGGTGGGAAACTAAAATCTACAAACTCACATCTCATTTAATGCATTCCAAAAACTTACACATCACACATTTAATGTCATCCTAAAACTAACACATCACCACATTAATGCTACACACACTTGCAATCAACAATTAATGCTAACATTTCCCTACAAACTAATTCCTAACTATGACAATATTGCCCTTGGTTGCGAAATTAAAATTGAATTAACCAATCCACGTGTCGCTCCCACAATCCATCTCAATCCATGATCCAATGGTGATGGAGAGGGTTCCACGGATCCACCAAAAGTGGGGGGTTCCATGAGATATTTTTCCTATATATATATAATATTTTTTTTTTTTTTTAAAAAAAAAAAAATTGGTCGGATAATCCTATTCTCAAGCCAATTAAATTATTCTCCTTTACCTTAATCTGGCAGAACCCCTATCCTGCCCCATCCGGAATCGAACACGTGTGTCATTGTTTTTTTATAGTGTCTAGAAAAACAGCAAAATAAATACTGTTTGTCAATTCCGGGCCAATTGAATGATAATCGGGTCAATTTCCGCCCATTTAAATGATAACTGGGTCAATGGCGGCCCAATTGAAGCTCGCTAGGGAGAGACGAGTTCGATTGATTGACCAGTCACGATTCTGAGTCGAGTCGGAGATCGGATAGTCGAGAATCAGAGAATCGGAGAATCGAGAATGGGGATGATGGTGCTAGAGGCGTTGCTTCCGCTGGGAATCATAGCGGGGATGTTGTGCGTTATGGGAAACGCTCAATACTACATCCACAAGAAAGCTCACGGCCGAGTAAAACCCTAATTTTTTCAATTTGGATTCAATCCGATCTGCGTTTTTCTGATTGATTAGTTTGTTTTGTAGCCGAAGCACATCGGAAACGATATGTGGGATGTGGCGATGGAGAGAAGAGACAAGAAGGTCGTTGACCATTTCACCAACAATGCATAATTGAGCTGCTCCATCTTCCCATTCCTCCTGGTAATTAATTACTTATATTCTACTGGTGATGTTAGATTTTGCATTTAAATGCGTTATCGAATTTGATGGTCGGCGATGTAATATTAGGAAATAGAGGCTCTAACTGTATTTTTTTGACTGTAGCTTGATTTTACAATAGGAATTAGAATGATGAGTTTCGCCTTTCTGTGTAGTCATACTCATTCGCTATGTTAATTGTTTGGATAAGGTATTTAATTTTCAAGTTCTGTTTGAAGTTTGACGGTTCATTTTGAGTTTAGAACACGTTTAAATTGTTGCATAGGTGTCTGCTGCTGTCTAACTCAGCTCAATTCTGACAGAATGGAAGAAACATAATACGTCACTAATTGTCCCCGGCTTTATAGTAACTGCAGGCACTTGCACTCAAACTATAGTATCTAATACCATTAAACTGCTATGTATTCTGAGTGAGACTTGGTGATATATAAAGCATGCATCTCTAAACATGTACTTTATATTTAGTCTGTTAACTCAGTTAGGCCTACAGACTAAATTTCATTCATGATGTGAATGCAGGAATGTTTGAGCTTTGAGCGTGATGAATAATGGAGAATGCCTACTTCATATTCCTGTGACCACGGGATAAAAATTGTGGGAATTTCAGTAAATTTCAAAACACATTTTTTTGTATGTGTCAAGACCTGTGATTTGCAAGTCATTGAAATGCATAACAACATCGTTTGATCTGTCTATTAGTTCTTGTGTTTTGAGTCTTACTTAAGAGCGTCTATTAAGTGCAGTGGAGCAGACCACCCCCTTCCCAATCTGAATATGACTTATGAGATGTGTGCATGCCTAGTTAAAACAACCATTTGTTAGTGTTAATCCTTGGATTGCAAAGGTTTTGAACTCCTACACCCAAAGGAAAATAACAGTTGACCTGACCTGGGTATTTACTGGAAGTCCCTTTTACTGTGTGCGACCTCGTCAAGACAATACCATATTATACACACCACTCACGACCATCCTGAATCCCTGGCAAGGTAAAAAATGGGAAAACCCCCTATCCTGCATTATCCCAGAGACTCAAATTCTACATCTTAAAAACTGCAAATGATGATTTTATATGAAAGAATAAATTGTGGACGATATAAAATATGAAGTAGACGTCTGGTAGTACATTGGACTTTTGCACAATGCAAAAGGATTTCTTTTTTGCAACTAAAGAGAGATCACTGACTAGAGCAAAATGGAGGGTGAAGAGACAAATTTCTAATAATGATATCTCAGGCTAATGAATGTGGCAAACCAAAATAGAGGGTGAAGTGACACTCTAACAGGAAACCTCAAACCGAAGAATGTGGCTAACTAATCTACTTGATAATGCGAGCAGTTGTGGCCTCTTTGAGAACAGATAATAGCTGATTATAAGGTTACAACACAGAACAGGCCTCTTCCACGCATTCCGTGCACAACCAAAAGAGGATTTTCTGGCTAACTTGGTATTTCAGTTGCCTGCCCCTTCAGTGATTGTATTATTAACAAAAATAAGAAGAATATAAGTGGGAAGGATTCAGTCTTGACAACAAAATCACCACCACCTTCTTCTACTTAGGAATATAGATATCCTTGCTACTTCCATTATGAATTCACATTGCACTGGCTCAAGTATAAATCATCCCTGTTCAAATATTGCTTCCAGTAACTTTTATATTGACGTATTCCCAGATCTAGCCAAGGTTTCATATTTCCATTATAGTGCAGAACTGCAGCATTGTTTACAGTGCTAATGTCCACACCATAATCATGACCAAGACCTGATAATACCCATGTATCATCAAGCGGATAAAGTTGCTGCTGAAAGGAAAGCAAATTTGCTCGCAAGGTAGCAGGGCCAGACTGACTGCCTCCCTTCTGCAAAGAAGATGAAACTTGTGAGTCATAAAGCCCAGAGTGGTTTTAATTACCATGACACAGAAAAAATATCCGAACAGAGGCAAATCTGCAACAGGAAAGAATATTGTACAAAAGAATAAAATAATAGAGTCTAAAAAAGCAAGGGCTTAACAACCATATTCACATTGAAAAAAAAGAAAACTATAATAGACATACCTTGTGCAGCAAATTCTTGTAAATTTCGGTGATATTCAATTCCCTCCACCTAACTAGATCGATAATGTTCAATCCTGACATCCAAGCACAAGAGCTCTCATCATAATCATTCATGCCCAAAAAACTCTTTAGCTGCCCTAACTTAACCCTGCAACTCTGCACAGCACCATTTACTTTTCCTTTCATGTTTAGGTTCCATAGTGCAGACAAGTCTTTTTTCACAACCACATCGTCATCTAAAACTATAATTTTCTTCAGATAGTGGAATATTTCAGGAAGAAGGTAATGCGAATGAGAAAACAGAGACAGGTATTCTGTTTTCATTTGGGATGTGGGTGAACTGTCAGCTGAGCGGAATGAAATGCGAAATTCTTCAGGCAATGACAGCTGAAGTGAGGTCTTTGACTGAGATGCCAGTTCCAGATCTTCAATATTCAACACTTGTACAGGAGCTTTCTTGAATTTATTCTTGTAGAACCACATTTTCATTGCGAAGTAGTTTTTTATCTGTCAGAACATGAAAAACTTGTCTGCTTGTATCCTGAAATTATCAGAAATAAAAATTAACAGAATTGCCAACATTGATAAACTATATAAATGTTATAAATTTTTGGCTCACTCTTGCTTGCACCACGGTTGAATTAATTACGGTTGATGCTGCAAGTATGTTTCTGGAAATTAAAACGTAATGATGAAGGTCGGGATCCATATACTTTTCATCAAGTAACACCTCCACGTTGTCTGTAGTCTTAAAATATTCCACAGTCAATCTCATGAAGAGGCAATGATGACTTTTTGGCATCGTCTGGACAGAAATTTGGAAGAGAAAAGCGCTCTGTTTCATGTGAAAATTTGCTTCATCCTCAGTTAAATCAACCAATTGTCTTAGCTTCTTTTCAACATTGGCACAGTCCAAAATGAGTGATTTGGATTTTGCTATTACAGATTCCATCCTTTGAGACTTCTTCTCGATACTAAAGCAAAAAATAAAACTTTAGAATATGCACACACATAAGATCCAAGTCACTAAGTGCAAGAGGCAAATATTGTGGTTTTGAATACGGGGTATTTAAGCAAGTACAGTTGCGGTTATGAGAAGATACCCTGCAGCATCAAAAAAGAAAAAAGATGCCAAATTTACTGAAGCTTGAGAAGTGTGCATCAATCATATATGCACATTTCTGCAGTAAATTCCAGTTGTTTAGCCATTGAAAGTTTTGGAGGCTTCTTCTTAAGCTCTATATAAAAGTCAGGTTATTCATAAAATTCCAACAAATATTTTTTGTAACTAAATTAAATACCTCTACTTTAATGATTTTTAATTACCGGCACACATAAACTTTTACATAAGTCTGTCAAGTGTCAAGTCTCAAATGCTCATAAGTTCTCATGAGAAGTAGAGACGGCAAGCAAAACATAATCTAATTCTAATTTAAAAATGAACGTGTATCCCATGCCCAAAATTTATTCTATTTCCAAATGATATGAAAAATGATAAATAGATGGATTTTTTTCATTTTCCAGAGCAAGTAATTGTTTACCTAACCTAAGTAGTCTGGTAATCATATTATGATCATTCAAAGTATTGCTCCGCACAATCCATGAATCCCTCAACAAGAGCATTAATAACGAAAAGTAATAAGGTATGAACACTTACTCTGGTGGCAGATCAGCATCTGCAGAAGCTTCACTAAATATACGCTCAAGGTCTTGTATGTTTTGTTTTAAATCGCGTGTCAACTTCTCATGCTTTGGAAGTTTTGCAACACTGGGATAGTATGCTCTAGCAACAAAAAGTTGGTCCTTTAACTTCTTTACCATCGCATCCTTCATCTCTTCTCGATGCTCTCGCCGCCACAGGCAGTAGCTCCCATACTTTACTTCACATGATTTTGCACTTTCCTCCATAAGGTCCTTTTGATTGTTAGTGACCTGAACTTCCCTTGTAGGAGTATCCTGTCAAAAATTACCATTTAGAGTTAGACTCAGTGAGCACATAAAACAGAAATTGAAAGATATATTCGTATATAAACTAATTATTAGCATGTGAGCTTACACTTATATCACTGAATGGTTTCACCACGTCGGGCGAATGGAGCAAACCTGCATATTTAATAAGTACTTATTAGTTATTCCTGGAAACAAAGAGGAACGTGAACAGTTAACTATCTTTAAAAGGTGACACAAATATACCTTCACTCGGAGGAGAAAGCTGCATTTTGCTGTTTTTCACGGTATCTTTTACAAATTCGTTAGAGATATTTTTTCCCGAGTCCCTGATGCCACCATCCGATGCTCCATTTTTAAACTCCCTAGAATTCGTGCTGATATTCCCAACAACAGAGTCCATCTTTTCAGTTTTTTCAGCCTCCTGGGAGAAATTATTTGGATCCTCACTGTCATGACTTGTCATTTCTTTTTCAGCATCTCCTGGGAGATTCTTGGTGGCATCCTATGACAAGAAGCATGTTATATATTAAGTTTATCAGAAATGTGTACCAGAAACAAAAAGAACCTCAACTAAAATTAATATTTAAACTGGAACAAGATTCACCCCCTCTTTGCAAAAGAGAAAAAACGAGATACTTCTTTTTGCTTGCATAGCCTTTAATAATTTACAAAAGATGCGAACAACCTTAGCGAAAACTGCATATTAGTGATACATACCCTGTATATCTGATAAGTTACCGAATGTGTACCTACTACCCTAGGTGTTGAGATATATTGGTATAAGACAACAAAATTCCCAAATAAACTAGCATTAAAGTACTGACCTCTGTCTGAGTTGAGGCACCATCATCTCGAATAATATCTTGGACAACATTCTGCATAATTGAGAGCCAAACAAATGTGAAGTAGTGTCCACTTACTACAATAATTATATTAAAAACAGATATTAATTAAAGTTATTTAAAATAATTTTAGCCCTTACTGTTTGAGAATTATGTTGTTCAGAGACGTAACCTGCATATAAAATTTACTGTCATCAAATCAGGTGTATTCAATGTTCAACTTGATAACTTTATTTAATCCATACGAAAATACACACATTATGAACAAATGAAACCAACTAATTTAAAGGCATATGGAAACAAATACATGACGACACCAGTGAGATACAAACACATCAGAAACACACAGATCTACTCGATAAATAAACAACGAAAATAAAATATTGAAAAAAACGAGTGAGTGAATGGTAATACCTGTAGAGTGAAAGGTGTTATGAAATCCAAGCAAAAACATAAAATGAACGAGCATAGATATCATCACAAGAACAAACACGCCAATGACGAGTCTCCATCTCCGTTTCGCCGGTAGAGAATACGCCGATCCACCACCACCAACACCGCTTTTCATATCCTCGATCCTACTCCTCAATACAACACACTCGTCAGTCGTCACCACCTCCGGCACTTAGATTGCGAGATTAGATACGGTGCCTTCCTGTTCTCAAAATCACAGGTCGTATCGAGATCGCCTATTTCCGCAAACGCGAAATGTGTTGTGAAAATTAACGAATTGAGAGTATGGGGAGACGCGCTCGAAATCAATTGAAGGCTGACAACGACATTCTCATTCGATTTCAGAAATCAGAAATCAGAGAGAGAGAAAAAGGAATGGAAAAAAAGGAGAGAGAGAATGTTAACGAGAGTGAGTGAGGGCGGATAGGTACGGTAGTTTTTCAAGATTGAGATCTTCGTTTATCTTACTTTATTTATTATTAATTTATACTTTTTTAATAATATCAGGTTGAAAATATTTAATTTCAGAAAGAGGTGGAAAATATTCTAAACTACTTATTTAAAAAACACTAGAAAGACAATTAAAGTTTAACAAGCACATGTAAATAAATGTAGAATCGTATGACATGGTTTTTATTGTTGATTATTAATAATTTAATAGAACATATTTAATTTTAAATATAATCATCAATCTCAATCGCTAGAGTTTTTTGCAAATTCATCCGTTAATTTAATAAAAACCGACTTTAATAACTGTCGGATTATCAAAATCAACGCTTCTTCCATGTTTCAAAACAAAATGTCTCTCTTGATCCTAACCACATGAGTGGTGATAGTTCATTTATTAGCACTATTTGATCTTTAACTGTACATTACACGAGCATCTTTTAATACGATCGAAAGACAAATTCTCAAACATTCATTTTACTAATCCAATAGTTGATAATGATAATCGTCAATAAATAATCGTTCGTGTTTTTGCAAATCCAACCGCTCAATAATTAAAAACCAATTTTAATTTCAACCATCAAATTAATCAAACAAATGACAACCTTTGTTAATAAATACAGGACTCGAATAAATGTATTCTTGTCGGTTGTTGTCACTGTTATATTTAGTTGATGTAAACTTTTATTAATGTAATAGAACTGCTGCAAATCATTACACTGGGGTTTTGAAACATAGGGTTTATTTTAGTTTATCATAAGACTTATACATGAAGAGCATAATAGATTCACAGCTACTGCTGCCAACTTCGATCGAAGTTTTTCATTCTTCAGTTACCGGGAATTTTGAAACCTGTAACCAACACGATTAACATAATATATGTTATCTGACAATGGAATTTGGAACAACTTGAAAGAAAAAGAAAACATAGTAAGCTTACTGCCACATTTGGTCCCGGGACGAAGCTTTAAGCCACAAGACCTAGCAACATAAACAGCCTTTTTCATGTTAACAAGTTGCTCGATGAACCAATTCACACGAGCACAGGCACAACCAACATCTGTGTTTTTTATAACACGGCAGCAGTCCTTGGATGGGTTCGTGACAGGACCTGATCCTGTAGCGTACTGCGCGCACTTAGACATCAAATCCGACACAGATACACGACATAGTATTTGGTTATCATCACTAGCTCTGTTTAGATGGACTTCAACTAAGATCAACAAGATTAGAATGGTGGCAGAGATTGCAGAACAAGACCGAACCATTTTCTCGTGAAATGTTGAGTACTGCATTACGAGGAACAATTTCCTATTTATAGTGCTCAAAATTAGTAATATCTTGATTTATTTTGCTTGTGTGATCTAATTTTAGAGTCCTGTATTTTGTTAGATTGTGAGAGTTTGTTACACTAGCCATCCAAAGCTTGCATGCCATCTTACTTCTGCTGTGATGAAGTATATGGCTTAAGACTGACCGACTGGTTCATTGATTTTAGGATAAATTTGTCATAAATATGTTTGGGAACGTCACCTTATTAAGTCACATGCATAAATAACGATTAGTAACTCGATTTAAAATCTTAAATTTTGATCGTTTATGTCTTTCTGAGTGCATCCGGCTTGAATTGAATACAATCATAGCAGTTCACCAAGGGCTAGTTTAGTGGATGTGAAGATTGTATTATAAGTCACACGTCATGAGTTTGATTCTTGAGAAATTTTTTTAAAAAAGAAAAAAATTAATACAATCATAGAATAGTTACAATCATTAGTTTCAGGTAAATATTACTTCAATTATCCTGAAATTATGTTATAATTTTATGCATATTTCAGTATTTCATAATTTGAGATTTAGATCAAAAGGCGATATATTTTTGTATGTGACTTATTTTATTAAATATTAATTTTTAAAGCAATGACAATAAGCCGATGCTAAAGACAAGAAGTTTCGACGCTAAATGTAAAAGCTGAAGGCGCTCATTTACCACAACCCACCCAAGCCTTTCTACTCAAATTCAAATCCCTAATCGACTCAATCACCGGGCAACCTCTCGCTGCACGAAAATCGACGTTAATGGAGCATCGTAGAAAAGTCGCGTGTCCGGAAAACGAAGAGCTAGTGACTCACTTATTGACGAAGATGCAGGAATTAGCAGAAAAACCTAAAGGAATCTCAGACAAACTCGACGGGACGCTACGCAAAGCTTATGTCAACATCTGCGATTCCGCCTCTGCGATTACAGCACTTAAGGATCTCTCTCGCGTCAAGTGAGTTTTCTATATGCTGAAATTGCTAATGTATGAAGTTTCTTATGTAATTGAGTTTGAAATGGATTGTAGATTTATAGAATATGAGTTTGATTTAAGTTTATTTGTGTAGAGGCGTGGGAAACTGGACCTTAAAGCTGATGCAAGATTTCTTCAAAGATGATGCGGCTCCGCTGGAGTCTGAGGAATCGCCTGAAGATTTAGCGAAAAAAGGTATGCTACTTGTTACACAAAAGAACTTGTGGAAAATTACAAGTTGACGAATGTGCATATTAGTGCTTTTTTGGTTAATTGACGAAATATTTTTCAGGGAAAAAAGGAGACAAATCCAGGCAGTATATGCCCAAGAAAAATTCGGTGGCATATGCTTTGATAATCACCCTATATCGGTACTGGCTCTAAATTACTTTTTGGCATCATTTCTATTGTGGTGAATAATTTTATTTGAATCATGGGAAATATTTCCTGTTTCTATTGTGGTGAATAATTTTATTTGAATCATGGGAAATATTTCCTGTTGTATTTTATCTTAATTAAGCCCATGTTCATTGATGAAAGAGCATTGATATTCTTTTTTCTCATGACAGGGGCACTCCCAATGAGAATGATTTTATGCGCAAACAAGAACTTATTGATGCAACTGATTCTAGTGGACTTTCTCGAGTGTCAGTTTTGTAAGGCTCTTTTATTTATGTTACGTATGCCTTTCTGATTTATGCAATGACCAGTGTTTGAAACACGTTTTCTTGAGTTCAAAGACTGCTTAAAACAATTATAGGGGTGACAAAGGAAAAGCGAATTCTGGTAAGTTTGGAAGTTCTCCCAGAGACTGGTACACCGGATGGAGCTGCATGAAAACATTAATAAGCAGAGGTTTGGTGGTTAAGTCAAGCAATCCTGCAAAGTATGTAGTCTCCTCAGCCACCACTTCTCTTTATTTTCCTTATTGTTTTTGTATGTACATTGTCTGATAACTGTTCTAGGGCATGAGAGTCAATTAGAAGTTACAAATGCAGTTTTTTGCAACTGTTAAAGCCGATAACTCATTTTGTTAAATAATGACCGTCGAATCAGTCATCCTCTACTTAATATTGTGGCCTTCCAGGTATATGTTGACACCAGAAGGTAGAGTAGTTGCTCGTGAGTGTCTCAAGAGATCTGGTCTGGCTGAATCATCCTCAGACTTGAATAGAGTTGAAGTTGCCAATAATGAGGACGAAATGATTACATTTTCAGAAAAAGAATTATCCTCTACAGACAGACAAGGGTCGTCACATACTGCTGATTTGCCTGGCCAAGAGAAAAATCTTCACATCCCACCGGAATCCATTGAGAGAGTATGCCATTCTTTACTATAAGATTGTACCCCTTTTTCTTTGGCTCCAGCATTTATTCTTGTTGTTACCTCTATTCCGCCACTATACATTTGAATGAGATCCAGACATTTTTTATTTGCTTTAATTGGCAGTTCACTATTCTAGATCTGATTTCCGATACTTCACCACTTGATCCCTCATTGCCAGACAATGTCAATTTGAATACCCATGACTAATCTCCTTTGAAGGCAATGAGCCACATAATACGCGTAACTGTTTGTATATGTACAAGGTTATGCACCCTTCTATAAATATTGACATGTTGGTGCCTTATTATTTGCAGTTAACACGCCTGGGATACTCCAAAGAAGAAGTTGTTCGTGCTTTTGTTGAGGTTTCCAGTACATCAGTAACTAAGGATATTGCTTCCTTTGGCCTTCTGTTCTGTGTCACCTTCGGGAGGCGGAGGTATATGGTATGTTTATACAGCTAGCCACAGTTAATAAATGATAGTATGATTCTAACTGAAAAAGAAAACTCATGGTAGGTCAATCAGATAGAAGAAAAGGTATTACTCAGGCACATTGTATTCCCGCTGCTCAAAAGTTAAAGCCAAGTGACCCTTTACGGAGCTCTTTTGTCTTGAGAGCGTGCAACTCAGCTGTATGTTTCCCTTTACTGAGAAGTAGCTTCCAAATTCAATTTTGTGTCTGCAGAATGGATCAATGATTTGTGTTGGCTAAATACGTGCCAGGGATTCAATTTTATATACAATTAGCTAAGGTTTATTGAATACATGACTCTCCTGGTGTCACTCAACTGAACTAAATCTTTTTATATCAGAAGCTACAATCTGTCTCTAGAGTTGCATCATCTTGGAAAGTCTCCAACTTTTAAAATGACGCGTTCAGTTCGTTTTCTTATAATTAAACTTAGTTCAATGAATTATTATCTCGTGCTATTGCAGGATAATGGACAACAAAGTCCAATCTCGGACGAGGCACGCCTGAGTACAAATCTTTTAAACATGCCACCTTTGAGTTTTGGGGAAAGGTTTGAAGATACATATCAAGTAATTCTGATTTTGGATGATAGAGAGCAATTTGCCACTCATGGGTTAGTTCTATTCTGCAGACTCGATAATTCATAAAGAATGAACAGAAGTTTGTATCAGTGTTTTTGTCGTGCGGATCGTTTTGTACTGGTAGAAGCAGTGCGGAAATCATCATCAGTTAACTTAAATGCTCAGTTGAAAATTCAGATTGTCACATCTCATTTTGAGCTTTGTTCTCAATCCTGCTGTTTTGCTTTGGATGATTTTAGAGATCATCCTGAAAATGTCAAGCGTTGTGGTGAAATGGTGTTTTAGATTATGTATATGCGCTTAAGTTGATGTTCTTGGTTTGCAGGTCGCGGTCCAGGCGAATAATTGATAATGTATGCTCTCAGTTTAAGATTCAGATTGAGGTATCCTTTATTAATACTGCTATTTGTTATTGCTTTTTACTGGAAGTTACTTTCGTTAATGACATCGATGCTCTCTTACTTGTTTAATGACATATCTATTATGAGATGTTTGAATTGAGAGCTGAGTGCTTTGCTTGTAGGCTTGTGGCTCATACTAAACTTATGGATTGATTTTGTGAAGGAAAAATATAGCTGATTTCGCTGTTTGTATCTTTGCGATAGTCATTGTGCGATTTGAAACGTTGATACCTCACATCTGGCATGTGCACACACTTGAGATACCGTTATTGTGCTTTGTTTTTACTGGTTGAGACTATACTACATAGCCAATTGGCTCTGTTGTAGACGTTTCATACACTTGAGGAATATTCCGAGTCTTTTTCCTTCCGTTTAATCTTCAGACTTGACCCATCTAATTGAGTTGCCGGATGCATGGGTTACAAATAAGTGTTTTATACTCGTATAGCTTTGGAGCTCAAATGTTCCATGCGAACTGGGGCTTACCTTTTTATGTCTTTATTTTTTAGGTAAGGCGACTACCAGTTGGAGATGGAATATGGATAGCTCGGCACAAATATCTGGAAAGCGAATATGTTCTTGATTTCATTGTTGAGAGAAAAAATGTTGACGACCTTCGTAGTTCAATAAGAGACAAACGTTACAGAGACCAGAAATTGCGGCTTCAGGTATTGAATTCTTTTTATTCGGTCTCACATGCGTGCTGTTGGTTAAGTTTTAGTGGTGAGCTGACCAGAAATTTTAGTGGTGAGCTGACCAGAAATTTCATTTGATCTTCAGACTTGAAGAGAAATTTTGTTGTATCGGTAAACTAACATTTGTTTCTCATATATCTTTCTTATGACAGAAAGAGGTTGCATTTGTATTGTGTCCTCTTTCTATTGTTGATGTCATTATCTCTTTAAGCGTAATTTTAAAATCATAAGTAAACAAATGAGTGTTCTTGTCCTCATATTATTATAATATTCAATTCTTGAATGATATCTTATCAAATATCCACTTTGCAAAGAGATGCGGGGTCAGGAAGCTGATATATCTGGTGGAAGGTGATCCAAACACTTCAGAAGCATCTGATAGCATCAAAACTGCGTAAGTTGTTAAATTTCAAATACGAGTGTACTGATAGGAAATACAGTTGATTTCATGTATATCCATCTACTGTATGAGGCCTTGACACCACTAATCTAACGATCTAATGGATAAGCTTCAAGTCACTTTGTTTCAATGCATCAATGTTTCTCAGGCCATCATCATTGCATTCTAATAAACCTATCTTTTAATGTCATGTTTCTTCAGTTGCTTGACAACTGAAATTCTTGAGGGATTCGATGTGCAAAGGACTAGTGGTTTGGCAGACACTTTAAGAAAATATGGCCATCTAACTCAGTCGATAGCTCGTTGCTACAAAGTCTGCAAGGCAAATGGAGCGTGTCCTCAGTATAAAGAGTTCATGGAAAGGTGCAATGACCTTGATAAAATGACTGTTGCTGATGTATTTGGTATTCAGTTAATGCAGGTAAACTACACTTTTTTGTGTGCGTATCTATAGTTTTCTTTTCTTGAGTGTTTGTTGTGTCGTCTTTTGAAATGATTAAACAGAGGAATTAAATCACAGAGGTCCCCGTGACATATGCTACTTGCAGTAAACTAGCATTTTAAATAGTGAATAGTGTTCAGACTTTTTTCAGAGCAACCTAGCATTTTAGTCCAAAAATGGAATCTCCAAAGGTAGAATTGTATCATATTTGATATAATAATCATAACTTAGCTCATAAAGAATTTTTGTATCCCTTAAGTGAAAATTGTAATATAAATATACTATGTGAACTAGGCAAGCAAAATACCTCCATTGAAGGGCATGTCTGATTTTTGTAGCGAAGTCAACTATGTTTTGAAAAAGTTTACGAACTTTATTTTATATTTCTGGGAATGAGCCCAAGAGTTTCCGTCTTACATTCTACACCTGCAGGTCCCTGGAGTCACAGAGGAGATTGCTATTGCTGTTCTTGATTTGTACCCTACGCTTTTCTCCCTTGCTCAAGCTTACTCTTGCCTGGTTAGTCTCATTCCAACTTTTTGCTTGATGTCTCTTTCATTATATTGCTCTAAGTTTTGTGTAGCGGTTTTTTCTTATTCTTTTCACAACAACTTCAAGAAGAATCCAATACTTAACCATTTCTGTCTTCAGCGTATTCAACAGGCTCTAAAGTAATTAATTATCTTAGTGTGTTTTTCCCTTACCAACTAGAATGTTTTGGCAAGTTTGGATGGATCATGCTCCTTAAATGTCTACTCACTCAAATATTATTTTGATGAAAAGTTGTCCTATTTTTCTCTACAAGGGAGACATTGTACTTCCACTTTTTGTGTCTTTGTATGTAGTTGACATTTTATTTTTTCTTTACTCTTATAGGATGGCAATATTATGGCTCAAGAAGAGCTGCTGCGGAATCAGTGCAGCCTGGTCAGCCCAACTGCTAGTAAGAACATATATCAATTAGTGTGGGGAAACTAAAGAAAACCTGCTTCAGATTCACTGGAGTTGATGTTCTGCACATATTATCAATTCAAATCTTTTTAGTGACAATTGTTACAAGCCCATTTAGTCTCATATAAGTTTGGTACTGCTTTCCAAGGTTGTAACAAACATCTAATTTATCTCTTTCATTGCCCTGAGACAGCAGAAATTCGTTATTTTATTTTTTCAGATTTGATCCACAAATTTTTCAAAAAACAGGCTAACACAGGAATAAATAAAAAACCCAATATTAATGAAATTTACAGGTGTCAATTAATAAGTAAATGTAAATGGGGAAAGTATCATGTGGAACCCCACATTTTCATGGATTCATGGATCTCTCTTTGCATCCGTTGATTGAATTTACTGTTTGCATTTTGGGCGCACCAGATTGTGCCAGCGCATTAATGAGCATGTGCAACTCACGTGTGCATTTGTCATGTGCATTTCACGTGTGCATTTAAAAAATGCAAACACGTGGCACAATCTGGTGCACACAAAAAATTCAATCAACGGTGATGAAGGGGATTCATGGATCCATGAAAAGAGGGGTTACACATGATACTTCCGAATGGAAATGTGTGTCTTTTTACTCTTTTAGTTTTAAATCTGGTAAAGCATTAGGGCTTGGCTTCGTGGATCCATCGTTTCCCGCCAATCAACGATTTCGGCGCCTCAGTTAGGGTTTGTTGCAAATCCAATTGAGGCGGCATGGAGATCGTCGGGTCGAACCGGAGGAGATCGTCAGCCAATGAGTCCTTCTCCTCTACCCTACCTGTTTACCGTACTGCTCCTCCTCTCGAAATGCGCCTCGAGGATTTTGAGCTCTACGCTATCGACCGCCTCCGTGGTATTTATCTAATCTTTACTTTATATCCTTTACAGTTCATATTCGTTTCATTTCTGCCGATTGTGAATTTTTGACATTTTGATCGGCTATGCAGTTCTTAAAGGGATTTCCGATGGATAGCTAGAGGAAAAAAGCCGGAAGAAATGGAGAAATTGGTAGCTTGAATATGATCTGACTTTGAATATTTTTCGAGTTATTGTGTTTAAGATTTTGATGTAAGAATTTGGAATGTAAAGGTGAGTGAACTATGGAGGGCTAATATGAGGACAACACAACCATCTGAGGCCCTCAATAAAGATTCAATCTCTCATTTTGTCTTGCGCCTTGTATACTGTAGAACGGTAAGATGCTATTGATTGTTTGGCTTATATTTTGTGTTTTTGACTTGGACATTGTTTTTTTATACCGATAATGTTATACAGTGAGGAGTTACGGAAGTGGTTTCTTTCTATGGAGACCGCACTCTTCCGTTATAGGTTTCGCCTTGAGAATAGTGATAGTCAGGTAAGGATGCATTGATTCTTGCAATGGAATTCTAACGTTTGCTCTGATTTAACGCTAATGAATTCTGTTTTGGATCTATAGCGAGCACTTATGGCAGAATTTGACTTATCAAATAAACCCTTGAGCAACGCAGAATATGAGGTACTTTATGTCGAAATTAGCAGGTATCATTATTCTTAGATCCCAATTACACTTGGACTGGCTCAAGAAATTTTCTTTAATTTTTACAGGCCGTTAAGGACAAGTTGGCACAAGTTATGCGCTCGATCGGCCAGCCATTACCCACTGCTATGTTTCTTTGTTGCAAATCATCATTCCTTCATGTTAGCATCTGAAACTACTTTTCTATAGACGCTTTTATTTTCTTTACTTTTCTTAGTCGTTTATTCCATGCACACATTGTGATATTTTTTTAAAATTTGCATGCAGTCAACTCTATATTCTTCCAGGTATGCATACTGAAGTCAGTTTCAAGGGATGCACAAAGGAGAAGTGTCATTTTAGTTGACAGTCCAGTAATTAGCGTTCTACTTTGTTTTCAACTAGTAGCTTTACTAGTCCCCCTTTCATCAATTAGGTACCATTTGAAGAAGTTCCAGAACTTGTAGCTGGACGGAGAATATATTTACTTAAAGGGATTGCGTATGTTGCCATGAGTCAGGTAATTATTCAGGCAACTGATTGTTCAGGATGACTTTTAGGCAAAAGTGATCTTTAATTATAGTATGTGTTAATTCATTTTTCATAGGTGGTTTCCCTCGTCGTTACACATTTTCGAAGTCATCTTTCAAAGGCACTGGTTCTGACAAACAGGTAAGTTTGTCCTCCAAAGCTTTGGCCGAGTTTTTATTTTAACTTTAGTTGGTAAGAACTGAATGTATCCTGTAAAAATTGATATAAATTAAAATCGACTTCGGCCTTCGCTTCAGGAAATGGATAGCCACAATCAGGGAACAGGAAAAAGACAGGCTGACCCCTGTAAGTTGTTGCACTGAACTCAGTAGTAGCTATTTATTTGGATTGAGTGAAAGATGTCTAACTAGCTCTATCATCCAGATCGTAGAAGCGCTAAGTTCAAGTTATATAGGACCAGACTATTCTCAGGCAAGTCTCGGACTCTCCTTGTTGAACATGAAGTTGGCTAAAACCAAAGATAAATTGTCATGTTATTTTATTATTTTTTCAGGCCAAGAATGTTGATGAACTAACATTAAAAGACATTGATCAAGCAGCTAAGAATTCGTTTCCCCTATGCATGCGACATTTATATGATAAGGTGCTTATGTTTTATAAAACTTCTTCCTAGACATTTTTTGCATCTGCCGTTTTTATCTGCCGCTTATGTATTATTTTACAAAGGATATTTAACTATCATATTGTAGCTAAGAGAAGATCATCATTTGAAGCATGGTGGGAGGATGCAAATGGGTCTTTTCCTTAAGGTTAGAAATGCTGCCCTGAACCAATTCTTCTTGCTATGCATACCTTTATGTTCATCACATACAGGAACAAAATTCCATCCAGGTCTATTTGTTGTTTAGTACTTTCCATTAAGAGAGCATGATTCAGAGCTGGATTTTCCAAAAATATTCATGATGGTTTCTTGTGGTATAGGGTGTAGGACTGAAGTTGGACGATGCTCTTCAACTTTGGAAGGCTGAATTTTCCCATAAGGTTAGTGGTGAAGTAGCCCTGATTGAAATTTCCATTAGGGAATCTCTTTAAAACTCACACGTTACAGTAGCCATGTCTGTGGCTGGTGTGCGTTTGGCTCCAAATATTGTCATTTCATTATTTGATCTCTCACTATAAGGCTTTCTCTGTTAGGGACACAAGCTCAAGGGAAGAACTCGCCACAATAGACTAGTCTGTTATGGGAGGGAACCCCTTGATCTTATATCCCACTAGATGGTTTCCCATCTAGCCAATGTGAGATTGTAACATTGCCCACCCCTTTGGAAACCGACGTCCTCGTCGGCCCACTCTGGACGGCTTTCACTCTGGCCTCTTCGGCAATCAGGTAGCCCTTTCCCAGGTCGCCCCTCTCGAGGACATCCACGACGGCCCACTCTGGACGGCTTTCACTCTGGCCTCTCGGCAATCAGGTAGCCCTTTCCCAGGTCGCCCCCTTCGTGTTGGCTCTCAACGAGGTGCACCAAATGTTAGGGACACAAGCTCAAGGGAAGAACTCGCCACAATAGACTAGTCTGTTATGGGAGGGAACCCCTTGATCTTATATCCCACTAGATGGTTTCCCATCTAGCCAATGTGAGATTGTAACATTCTCACTTAGATTCTCATTGGCTATGTTCATCTTTGAACATTTAATTTTATTTATATATTCAGATACTTTTCCTTTTGTAGATTGGTTCTGACAGATTCGACAAAGAGTACGCTTACAGCATACGCCACAATTATTGGCAAGAAGGAGCAGATTGTGCCTGCAGACATGAATTTGATTGAATACTACATTAATGAATGATCTACAGGCAGATTGTGTGTGTAGATTGATTACTACATTAATGAATGATCTACTACAGATTTGAGAGCTTCTCTTGGTAGAATGGGAGTGAGCGGGCGACCATTGGAAGACGTGATGGACAAAACACGAAACAAACATTATCAGGTTATAAACAGTCAAGATATAATTGTGTGCTACTCAAGAGACTTTTTTATGTTGCTGAACTTTTTTTTTTTGATTGAAGGCCAAAGGCCGAACGTACAACTCGAGGACTTAAAAGGCTAACAAAAGTTAGTCTGACCCAGTTTAGTCCAAAAATAAATTGACAAGACAAACTAAGAACTAAACCGAGTACTTCGCCTCGGTACGTAAAAGAATGTACTGAAAATTAAAGTGCATCCGTGATGATCAGCTTTCGAGAACGCCGTGATAATAAAAAGATAGCAACTGGGGATATTTAAAAAGATATTCTCGGGGTAGAACCAAACACGGACTAATTTTAAATGGATCAATCGAAAACGAACCGGTGCTGTAACCGAACCGAAAATAATATCCGGCTGAAATTACTGATCCATTGAAGAACAGAACACGTGGGCAGTTAGGACACGCGGCAAGGCCAGAAGAAGGCAATTGTTGAGCTGACGAGCACACCACGTATCAATTAAAAATCAGCCACGCATTGCTGGGAGATGAGGACACGTGGCAAGCTCAGAAGAAAACAAGCGTTGACTGGACGAAAGCACGCCACGTATCACTCGAAGAACAGCCGCCGCAGCTGCGACGGAAGGACACCACCGACGGCCAAAAAACAAAATTCACCCGGCGGCTAAAACGAGACCTCAAAAAAACAACGCCGATCTGATGAATGGAAGCAGCGCAAGCAACAACCGCAAAAAACGGACTCCACACGACGGCCAAAACGCAATCCACCAAAAAAACGCCGATCTGAAGACCGATCTGTACAAACGCCGATCTCAAAAAAACAAACGCCGATCTGTACAATCAATCAAACAAGCCAACAACCATCGAAATCCACCGGACAACCTGGTCGACCGACAAGCAGTAGGCAATAGACGCCGCTAATCAACACTGGAAAAGACAGACAAACAAAACAAACGCGAAACCGACAGCTACCGACAGCACAGAAGGTGAGATGATGGCGGTAAAAGAAAGATGTTGGTGAACCAGCCACCACCTAGCGACCTTTGCGCACAGCCAACAGGCAGCTCCACCCTCAGCCGCCGTCGCAAACATCAGCAACTCCTCACCATCACACGAAAGCAACCTTGGCAGCCACCAAACCGGAAAAACATCCTGACAACAACCCGGAGAAGGTCAGTGGAAGAAGGAGGCGTCGGAAAAGGCTAGAGTGAGAGAGTGCTTATGTTGCTGAACTTTAGCGTGCTGCAGTTGGCATGCACCTTGACATTTGAAGCAATTCATGGCATGCCATGTGATGCTGGCATAAATCATCCAAATCAATATTTCAGTGACAGTCAAAAGGTGTGGAAATCCAAGGTAGTAAATTCTATACATTAAATATCATGTCTGCAGGCACAATCTGCTCCTCAAGGCCAGCAGTGAAGTGATTAAATATCATGAAGACAGCTCTTGCTGCCATGAAGTTTGATAACCGTATTAGTTGTAACTTATGCAAACATCTGTTATGTCGTTCCTTGCGTAATCTGTAATTTGTGTGGACTTGGTTCAGCTAGGCAAAGAAACGACGTCGTTCTAGTGCAACAAAACAAAAATCAAACAAGTGAAGGAAGATTGAGAAATCTGGAAAACCAATGTGCCGGTCGCGATGCTCAGAGGCTTGGTTGGTCGAGATTTGAAGTATTAGCAGACTTGTCATAATGGAAAAGCATTAATACATTGAAATGGCGTCAGTGTTCATCACCCTATCTTCTTCACACACTACTGCCTTCTTTATCTCTTACCACCACATCGACGTCAGCGTTCTTTAACAACTGCCTTCTTATCATTACCCAGCTCCAAATCTCAATCACCAAAACCAGTGCTCCATCTATCATCAACATTTGTTGTTCGACCTAGAGGCATCAGCTTGGTGACAAGGGCCGGGCCACCTAGTTCCACCACCTACCTCTTCGCCCTTCTTGTTCCCCATGTCCATGCTGCTGGCTACCATCCTCACCTCCATCAAAATTGACCAGAAGCTCGACCAGGACTTCCTTGAGGAGGTACTGTTTTTATGGTTTCTTTCTCCTATCTTGTTTAAGTTGCTTTTTTCTATGTTTTATAATTCTCTGGCTAAAATTGTATCCAGTTAAGTTGACTGAATGAATATGAAATGCTAATGAGACTAAAAGGTTGACCATCTTTTTAGGCAGTTCTCATTCTTCAAGTTATGGTTTGATTCGTGGAGTCTGAGGTTTACCACACCTTACTTATCAACATATGGCTTGAATCTCATATCTTGTCACAAAGAGCATTCTTGTTACTTAGTAGTTAGCAAAAGCTAAATAATCACTTGTTTATATATATAACATTCCTATTAAGAACTAAAAAGTTGAACATTTCAGCCATGATATCATAGTATGTGCCAAACTGTTGGTTATACGGAAAATGTACTTCTTAGTCGGTTCATTTTCTGATTTTTTACATGGTTGTTAATCCTACAATATGCTTGGGATTTGTATGAATCATAAACCCTACTCAAACATGCACCAACATATCGTTTGTTGCATGTTATCACAACTTAAGCCTCCTTTATCATTGATGCTAAACTTTTTGTTATATCTGAAACAGCTTGCAATAAATGAAGCAATGGTGGAAGTTGATGCTGAAGAGGAATCTGATGATTCTATAAAGAAGGAACCTCCCATACCTTTGAAGAGATCAGAAGCTCCACGCACTAGAAATAGACCTAAACGCGAAGCTTAACTATCTCATCTTAGGATTTTGATTCAAAGATGTGTTTGCAACACTATATTCCCAAGAAATGTAGTGTTAAATTGTTTGCAGAAGATGGTTGGTTACTTCATGTTCTAAATTTCTATATTATCAGGCTGTTTCTTATACTAGGGAATGTATAACAAGACATTTCTAATCATGAAAGCCTGCAACTTTCTACCACAAGGATGATTGCCCACATGTTACTATCGTCAAGGAACCTGAGTTACAGAATAATTTCCTTTTGCCTCCCTCTTGCATTTGTGCTCCTTTGTAAAAGCATTTGTGGGTCTAAAGGTCGGAAATTATTCCAACCCTCTCATAACTTGATCTTAGAAATCCTTAAAGTGTCTACCACTAGTGCTTAAAGCCGCCATTGCTGCATGACTACACTGCTATTTATGTGAAACAAGGAGATAATCCAGATGAAGTATGCACACGAGTGCACTCATAAGTAGTAATTAAGGGAACACATATTTTCTAAGCCTTAGAGAAACCACGTGCTTGGTGAAATGTAAGCTAAAATAATCGTAACACAACCTGAAAAATTGAAAAAAAAAAACATTGTTTTAGTGGAAGCCTTCACTAGTTGAAAAGGGTCGTCCTAATGCGGCCTTAATGTGTTCATACCTCAGACATCATTTGAAAGTCAAGAAACATTTCAAATGCGCCTTCCACTTGTTCAGGCTACAATGTTTTTGCTGTACATCTCTCTCAAAACATTGATTGAAGATATGACATTCACAATGAATATTAACCAAATGTCTGATGAATAGGGAACCATGAGAAAAATAAATAACAACCCAGTAGCGCTACAGCGGCTACCAAATGAGCCAGCTCCGTCCATTTGGCCAAACCTTGTATCACGGTATCGTAAAGAAGGGAGGGATTGCAGGATTCAAACGGGCAACATTACCAGCTCATCTCACGATTTTAGTCAAGGTAGGTACATTGGCTGCATCCAAAAACAGAAGAAAAACATCAGAACGTGCTCTTTCCAACAAGGGACAAAACATTAATACTAAACTATGCAACATCAAATCTGAATGCATTCAACAATTGAGTCTTTCTTCATAAAACCCAAGCTGATGGGTAGATCTTAACTATATTCAGAGCTATCATAATCTTAAATTTGAACATCATTCGAGTCCCATCCTGTTCCATTTCACCTACCTTTATTCTTTCTTTTAAGTATTTCAAATTATCTGCAGAACCCATCGACACAATCTACAATACATTGTCATGGACCTACAATCAGATAATTCAAACACTGGGTCATGTGGAGTGTTTCTGAAACCAGTTTTTTGCAACTAAAACAAGTTGATGTACCTTAGTTTGGTATGTCTGCCAAAATATAGCCCAAGAGGGACATCCGGCTTTTCTCTACAATTACAGAACTAAGTGATGTACCATGTAGAAAAATATGTGTCCACACACATAACAGTAAGCTAATTATTAACTTAACAACACGCCTGAGGTTTTATATATAGAATGTATATTCATGATTATATTTTCTGTTAACACAGCTATTTATACCACCTAATATTTGGAGGGTCAAAAATCATCCATCTATCATAATCAGATATGTCGGTACATTTGGCTGCTTAATGAGTAAATGAAGAAGAAAGGCAAGATATGCATGTTTACACCCAACCCTAAACTCAAACTTTGATGAACAATGAATGATCCTACTTGTTAAATTATATACTGCAAAGTGCAAACACACAAAAAAGGAAACTTCACCTATAAATACTTTCTCGTTATTTCTTACAAGGAAATCGGAGGACAAGTATCTACAGACTGTACCTTATAATGGATCACATCACACTTTTAGAGTCCACACTGTAAGGTAAGTATCTGCATAAGGGTATTATAAGTAGATATCAAAAGACCATGAGAGATTCTGGTTTTATTTCTATTGACGTCGACTGGTCATACCGTATTATGGCATTTCTGAAGAGATGTGGTGTTACATGCAGCCACAGGTGCTTTTTGCTAGTTCAACTGCACCTCTTCAATTATTAGTCAGGTCCATCTTTATAGAAGAAATTAATTAGGCTCCTCTTCAACTAGATCCACAACTTCATTTCATGTTAAAAAGAGTTTCAACACGTCAAAGATGCTTATATAAACCATGCATTCATTGGTATATTATCTAACAGTTAGGAATAAAATTAATTCCCGAGAGTTTACCTCACCTCGTTCAGTTTCGGAGACTTCTGACTATGTAGCCGCTTAATATTCCTTTGGCCCACCTGAGATTTCAAGTTTCAGTTCTACCAATCGAAATCTTTACGACCCATAAAGACTACATCATTGTAAAATTCACGTGTCTGCTGAGTGCTGACCATCAATGCTTCGCCATTAGTATGAATCAGACACACATATAGCATAGTTGGCCCACCAGTCTCCTTCACCCAATCTAAAGTAAGATATGCTGGGTTCACTCTAGGACAGGAATAGATTCAACAGATACAGAATGCAGGTGGCGCGCGCTTTTATTTAGGTATAGCCAAAGTTACATTTCCTGTAAATTTCAAAAGCATAGTGAGTTCGTGTAAAATGCAAGGCATGTGAGTGCATCTGTGTATAATTGCAAGTTATGTATCATTGTTAGGCCAATTTCCTCATTTCCAGTAACTAAGTGCCTATAAAAGGAAACAAACTGAAAAATAATTCTCTAACCCCCACCTAGCCAGATAATCATCTTACCAGAAAAGAGATCAGTTGACTCCCCCACTCGAAGGCCAAAGCTGCTTTAAATCTCCTTCAGCTCTTCCACATCTATCTCCACACCCTAAAATCTTCTCTACACCATCTGAAAGCAACAAATACAAGAAAACTATGAAGATCACATCCATGTGTTTTGTGAGAAGAATCAACTTTATGTGCGCAAGAGTGTTACTGATCATGCTACTATGCTGCCAGATTATCAAAATTAACTTCTATTGCACCGGGACAGATTCTTCAATAAGAGAGCTCCTCCTTGAAGGCCAATTAAGTTTTGATGACATTCATTATGCAGCTAAAGATTTTGGAAACCGTTACCAGTTCCTCCCGCTGGCTGTTTTGCATCCCAAGTCTGTTTATGATATTACCGCCATGATACATCATATTTGGCAAATGGGTCCAAACTCAGAGCTTACAGTTGCAGCAAGAGGTCATGGTCACTCTCTTCATGGCCAAGCACAAGCACACAAGGGAGTTGTGATCAACATGAAGTCTCTCGAGGGGGAGAGATGCAAATACATAGGGGGAGATCACCTTTTGTTGACGTGTCTGGAGGTGAATTGTGGATAAATATCCTGCATGAATGCCTCAAATATGGGTTAGCACCAAAATCATGGACAGATTACTTACACTTGACAGTTGGTGGTACGTTATCAAATGCCGGTATCAGTGGACAGGCATTTCGACATGGCCCTCAAATTAGTAATGTCCAGCAACTGGAGGTTATAACAGGTTCGTTAAAGCTAGAATACATATTTAAAATTTTAATCGCAATGAAATTTATATGCCAAGTGAATACTAGAGAAAAGAAAACTAGACAAAACAGCAAACACTGGTTCTGAACTAAGATTTGTGGGCATCAGAGCGATATTGACTCTGACTGTTGGTTATGCACATCTCAAAGTAATACTAAAACATCAAATTAAAGGACAGAAAATTAGCGCAGACGGTAGCATCAACGGCTAAAAAATGTTGACATGTGATCAAATGTGTAGGGAAAGGAGAAGCTGTGACGTGTTCAGAGAAACATAATAGCAACCTATTTTACAGCATTCTTGGAGGCCTTGGTCAGTTTGGAATTATAACAAGAGCGCATATTTCTCTTGAAGCAGCTCCAACTATGGTACATAGTCGTTTTTATTACTTTATTGATGGAAATAATTGCCGAAAAATAATTGACTTACCATACCACTGTATTTGACACGAATTCTCATAAGCAGGTCAAATGGATCAGGGTTCTGTATTTGGATTTTCACACCTTTTCCCAAGAGCAGGAGTACCTGATCTCTGCAGAAAAAACATTTGACTACATTGAAGGGTTTGTCATAAAAAATAGGAAAGGACTTCTAGATGACTGGAGATCAACATTCAAATCATATGACCCGATTCATGCCAGCAACTTCAATTCAGATCAAAAAACTCTGTTTTGCATAGAAATGGCAAAATACTATAACCCTGACGAGATCAATAACACAAACCAGGTCAGTGACTAGTGATTTAGATACAGTGAAAAATGCTTATTACTTAATCGAAGTTATATTAACAGAGGCGTCAATTCAAACTTTCTTTATCAAACAGGAGATCGAGATCATACTGTCCCAATTAAATTACATTCCCTCAACACTTTTTGCAACCGAAGTTCCGTATGTTGACTTTCTGGACAGAGTTCATGCATCAGAAATTAAGCTTCGTTCAAAAGGCTTATGGGATGTTCCACATCCATGGCTCAACCTTTTCATACCTAAAACCAAAATTGAAACCTTCTGCTAAAGAAGTATTTGGTAACATCATGGCAGACACAACTGATGGCCCTGTTCTTATGTACCCGATTAATAAATCAAGGTAAACATTAGGGGAAACTAACTCAGTTCACACAATACCAAGGCTATTAAGAATAATAATAATAATATACACTATTTGGCATTTTATTTTCAGGTGGGACAATCGAACATCCTTGTCATTCCGGATGAAGACGTTTTCTATTTAGTAGCTTTCCTTTCATCCGCAGTTCACTCTTCAAAAAATACTAACAGTTTACAAAAGATACTTAGCCGTAACAGAAGAATCTTAGAATTTTGTGAATCTGCAAACCTGGGGGCGAAGCAATATCTGCCACATTATGACACACAGGAAGAATGGAAAGTACACTTTGGCTCGCACTGGAAAACCTTTCTGCAGAAAAAATTATTGTATGATCCATTGGCAATACTTGCTCCAGGACATAGGATATTCCAGAAGGGGATGTTTAACTTGTAGCAATGATAACCTGTCATATGTTTGCAAGATTAGGTCTTTTGAAGGGAGCATGAAGGCAGAATGTAATTCGAACTTATAACTATTCATATTCCTCAATCCTTCTCAACATTTTGAGAAGTTATAATGGCTGCAATTGTATCTCAGGATTACCATGTCAATAAATAATTGGGTATTTTCGTACAAATTACATATAGAAGACCTTTTTCTGTGGTTTGATATTAAGATCTACAGTTGTTTTACTGCATTTGTTCACTTTTAGGTGTCCTTCTAGTCTAGTAAAATTGTCCACAAACAAGGTTCATTTACAATATCTGGGATACATCTAATGACAAGTAATGAACTTTATCCATAGTCTAAATAGTTATAAATTAAATGTATGTTTCAGCAAAAGGGCTAGAATGGTAATTTTTCTTTTTCCCTATCTAAATTAATTTATGGTTTTAATGGTACTTTAAGTACAACTAAGGAAAGGATAAAAGGAAAAAAATAATTTTTACTTCAAAATCTTCTAATTACACAAAAGCTGAGATACGCGAAAAAAACAAAGTAAATGTAATAAGAAGTACGTGGTCTTGAGAAAATTTATAATAAAGCGTATACTTACCGAGTTAGGGGAATAAAATCGAAATCAGAGAAGACCGTCATGCAGTGCAGCTTGGCAGTTCATAGTATCATCTTTAGACTGCCTTTCATTGCTTAGAATCTGATCAATTCCGTTGATTGCATGGTATATATACTCTGATTCATGATGTGAATAGTCCTTCACCAAAAATTCATGCAGAACCCCATTTATCTCAATAGACGAACAACCGGGCTGCTTATGGATTCCAAGTTGATCCATGTTTCCCTCACCTTCTTCACATCACCCCAACGCATTGCGATGCATAAACATTTGACAATAATACAGGGGACCCGGATGTTATTGGATCCAATTTTTTTATTTGCGATGCAGCATACTCTGCAAGTTCTACGTTGGCATGACTCCTGCAAGCAAACAGCAAGGACCTCCACATAACTGCATCAGGTTGCACGGGAAAGATTATTCATGAAATTTAATGCATCGTCTAAAAGATTAGCACGGCCAAGCAGATCCACTATACATCCGTAATGCTCAATACGTGGTTGGAGTTCATAACGTTGAGTCATTTCTTTGAAGTAAAAGTATCCCTTATCTACAAAGCCACCATGACTACAAGCAGTTAGGACCCCAAGAAACGTTACCTCATTGGGGGTCACACCCTTACACAATTGCATTTGGGAAAACAATGCCAATGCTGCTTCAGAATTCCCATTCATCGCGAACCCTGAGATCATGGCTGTCCATGAGAATACATCTCGAACCTCCATTTTGTCAAAAATGTTAAAAGCCTTTTCAATCTCGCCACATTTTGAGTACATGTCTATAAAAGCATTCTTAACAACGAGGTTTATCTCAACACCATCTCTTTCACAAAATGAATGAACCCATCTTCCCTGATCCAGGGCACCTGAATTACCACATGCTGAAGCCACTGATGAAATAGTGGAAGGATCTGCCTTATATCCACAATTCTGCATCTCCCTAAATATTTGGATTGCGTCCTTACACAAGTCCGACTGAACATACCCAGAAATAATAGAAGTCCAGCTTACCACATTTCGTTCAGGCATTTATCAAATACCTTCCTTGCATTCTCCACTTCCCCGCACTTACTGTACATATCAATCAATGAAGAACCCAAATAAACATCATCCTTATAATCACCTCGAACAATCATTCCATGAATTACCCTACCAGTGTCAAGAACTCCCAGCCTTCCACTAGCAGTTAACACACTCGCCAACGTCACTCCACTCGGTCTCACCAAACCAAGATCAATCATTTCCCCAAACACCCTCATCGCATCTCTACAACCACCCACTGCATCAGCCCAGAGATCAAACTATTCCAACTAACCACATCCCTTAAATCAACACGAACCATCTCAAAAACCTTACACGCCATCTCAACCATTTTACACGAAAAATACATAGAGATAAGCGCATTTTGCACAAATACATCAACTTCAAACCCTAACCTAACACTCAAGCAATGCATCTCCTGCCCCTTACTCCCCCATAAAAGCCGACTACACGCCTTTAGAACAAAAGGAAACGTATAATTATCCGGAAGCATTTCATAACTCCTACGCATCAAATTATACAAAGTTACAGTATACACAGGCCATGCACTACACGAATGAGCTCTAAATACCAAATTCCATCCAAAAATATTAGGGTTTGGGATTTGCAACAGAAGCCGGCGCGAAAAGGAAAGATCTTGAGAGTGACATAAAGAGGCTTGAAGCAGCTTGTTTGATGCAATCGAGTTGTTAAGTAACCCAACCACAATTGAAAGTGATAAAATCTTATTGAAATATTTCGGAGTATCCAACAGAGTCGTCAATTTTTGGAAGAAATTAGGGTTTGCGAAATCGAATAATCTGCTGGATTTGAGAAGCGCCATTTGAATGAGGTACAGATGTCATCCAGTGCCGTTGATATCTGAAGCAACGAAGGTATTACGACGACGTATGATGGGACTGATAGCGTTTACGGTGTCGTTTTTGTTGTTTATGTATTGCGTTTCCAGCTGAGAGGGTTGGAATTGGGATCGGAATTGAATTTGATGACGACGAAAACGTTGACTCGGATATTCCCATCGGTCAAGATCCGAAACCCTAACCCTAATTTCTCATCTAAATTATCCTTAAAATCGTCGAAGGCGGTTAAAGCGCAGTCTGATGATACCTGTCGGGAATCAACAAGCAAAAGCAGTAGACGCTGGTCTGTGTATCTCATTATCTCCACCAACGACCCTATCAGGACATACGTCGGCGTCACCAACGATTTCTCTCGCCGGTTGGTCATCCTAATTTTGAAATCATGCTGAGAATGTTTTGTAGTTTTGAAAGATTAAAAGGTTAAATCTTTTTAGAATTTTCTGGATCATGACATGTATAAGTGTAGAATCATGTTATTAGGAATTCGTAGACTTGTTGCTTAGATTGTGTTCTGATATTTTCGACAATGCTAATGTGTACATTGGGTTGTCTGTTGTAGGTTAAGGCAACATAATGGTGAGCTGAAAGGTGGTGCGAAAGCGGCTCGTGCTGGAAGACCATGGATTTGTGCATGTATAATTGATGGATTTGTGGACCGAAGTGAAGGTATGTTTCTGGTTAAGTAGCATAGTCTGACAAAGTTTTTTGTCAGTGTCATATCAACAGGTTGTCGGCATTTGATACTAGTATGTTTTCTCCCAATTGTAGACACCAAATTGTCACCACTAAAAGGTGTTGTTTTATCACTGCCCGTGTTAGTTGATAGCTGAATGATTATCATTCTCACGAATCTAGTTCCAAACTACCATTAAACAGCTGCAAAAATAACATGTTTTCTTTTGGATTTGGATTCAGCCTGTGAGTTTGAATCAAAATGGAAAGGCTTGTCGAAAAAAATGCCCCGACAGAGGAAAAACCCCACTGCTGATCCACAAGTAAATGATGATTCTTTACTGCTGCAGCACAGGGAAGCAGCTCTAAGTAAAGTTAGAGCTTCTTGTGATTTCAGCCATTTGAGCATTGATTGGAAGCTGAACCGCTAAGCCCTTGCAACTTAATTCATCGCTGTCCATTGTTTCATGCCTCAAAAAACAACAAAAAGGAACAGCACGTTGATTCTCTATGCATGTCAATATTTATAAGCAGTTCAAGGGTGCACTGGAAAATTTGACAGCGTGATTGAAGTTAGCACATTACAGAGCAAGATATGGATGCATTAATGAAGCGACATATCAGCCTTAGGGATTTTGCCCAGTATGAAGATACAAAAGGTCCTAGTTATGAAGCTCTACCTTCTAAATAATTGTATCATTTCAGACACGGCTCGTAGTTTACCCCTTGCAAGAAGCCAGTTGCAGGCGTGATTGATTAATCTTCAATATATTTCTGAATAGTTGTGAGTTATTTCAATATATCCCAGATCAAATTCCAATTGGCATTTTAAATGAAACAAAGCCATTGCTAGCAAACCGTGCAGCCATTTCGGATAGATGTGATTCTGTGAGTTGTAAATTTAGTGCACATCTTGTGTATCACGGCTTGACTTTGGGGTGGTGTTTAGACTGCAGTTTACAGGCCCCTGAGCTGTTTCCTGGCATGCAGGGAACCATTATTTTTGTTGAAAGAAAACAATCTTCAAAAAGAATAAACAACAAACTTCTTCGAAATGAGAATAGAATTGTGATTCAAATCAAAGGAGGCAATGTACATAACCTGAAAGTTTCAAACAAGAGACTGAACAAAACTTCATGTGATTGATATGGTTTCAGTCTAGATATCTAATAAATATTTAAAATGAATTTCAAAAATCCTGCAATCCTAGCCAAAGTCACAGCCATGTTTGTTGTGTACACTAATAGAGAAAGAAAGTGAAACCGCCAGTGCTTTAAGCCTTTGAGATACCCCACCACATATGAAAACACCTAAAATCACAGAGACGCCAGTGTAGTCTAAAATATTTAGCTCGTGTTTTATCAACTCAATCTCACACTTTGCCTTGTCTTGATCATTCGCTTCAGAGCTGCAAGCCAGAAGTTGCACTCATCCCACTCGCTTGTGGTAAGTTGGACCTAAGGGAAATATCATGTGAACTTGAAATATTTAACAAAATTGGAATATTTGCTAGTGGCAGGGTAATGACCAAGTTCGCCATTCTTACCTGAATTTGCAAGGCTTTAATGAAATCCCCTTTGTCTAAAGCCTGACAGAGCTCTACTAACTTAAGAGCGGCATTTTGAGATATGTCTCCACTGTTCAGCTTGGCAAACAAGGCCCCTATCTTTTTGGAATTGTCTTCTATTTCACGTCTCTTAGCTGGATTAGCACGAGAACCACCCAACGCTTCTGATGTCTCATTGAAAAGTCTTGTCAATGTTGCAATAACAGGCTTCTGATGAGCTGATGTCACATTCATGAGGAGAATTATTAGCTCTAGACTAACCACGGCCATCTATACAATGTCAAACGCATTTTTATTAGACACATTACCAGGTACACTTGATGTATTAGCAGTTTGAACAGTGGGTGGAGGGGCTGGTGGTGCTGCAACTTGTTGCACTTGTGTAGACAGAGTTGGACTAGAAGGTTGGGTGGAGGCACTGCCAGGTCTCTGGAACTCATTATTAATTGGCATGAACCCCCTGGGTTGGGGAGTTGGAGCCATGACTTGAGATGGTCTGGGACCAGGAATCATACCCACCTGAGAAGGCAGTGAACCTCCTACAGGCAAACCAGCTTGATATGGCACATTTCCCTGAAATGTATAATAAATGTTACTGAGCACGGAACATTCAAACTAGCCACATAGGAGGATTCAGCAAAGTCACTAACTGGATATAATTGAGAGCCCAGTGTGTGTGCGGGCGCAGACTGCTGATACTTTTCTGCGTTTTTCAGTGCTGCTGGATTTGAGGGAATGAACGATCTAGCTGGAGGCTGATTAACAACAGGGGATGGTGCAAAACTTGGCTGCAAGAATTCAATATGACTTACGTAACATCAGAAAAGAAAAAGAAGAAAGCCAGAGCAGAGTCACATATGCATGTTGATGAATCACTAGCGGCTATCATAACATCTGCATATTCATTTTAATCTATAGAAGAGTGACAATGATACCTGCTGAATTTGAGCTGTTTGAGAGGGTACAAACATGTTGACTGGTGGTGACGGCTGGTATGGTGCGGGAGTACCATAACCACCTCCATAAGTTGAGGGATAAGGTTGTTGATATACTTCCCCATAACTTGCTGTCAGGCCATGAACATGAGATGGAGGTGTTTCCTGTAATTTATATGAGAAATACCTAAACATTATAATAGCTAAAATGTTGAAAGTGGTGGATATTTAGTCAACTTTTGGCAATCGGGACTTGGCACTGGCACTCAGCACTTGGCACAGGCACTCGGCAAGCATCATATACCAACAGCAGATAGAGTTCTGTAAAAGAACCTGATAATAATTCTGAGGTTGTTCAACAGGTCCGCCCTGAAATTGGGAGCTTCCAAAATCTGTGGTCTGTGGTACTTCTTTTTCTACAAAGAAAAAAACAACATGAGGGTAGATTCACTGGAAGCATTTGCAGTTTTAGGTTGTCAAAATAAAGTTTCAAAACCTCAAAATGTGATATGAAAGATGATATTGATTCATAATTTCAATACAGGACTGACAAAGCAATGAAATAATCGAACATACTATGCATGGCAGTTTATATAAATAAAGGGAATTAGAAAGTTCACATACTGCATCCTGGCCAACCTATTCACTGTTAAAGGGTTCTAGTTAAATAGGAAAGTAACTTTTTAAGCATTACTTTGTTGCAAAAAGGTGCAAGCCCGTAGACAAAAGAGAGGCCAAACTATGAACAACCAGCTAGAAGCAAACTGGAGAGGAAGTGCACTTCTATAAGATCTCAAACACCTCTAGTAGACGAGTAACACACATCTGAAGTTAATATGAATACAGACATAAGAGGTAGAAACGGATATACCCTCTTCTGTTGATAGCGCAATCCTGTCACGTAATATCTGGAGTTCAGGAGATAATTCGTCCGATCCTAAAAGTTTCAAATACTCCAAAGCTGTTTTTGTTAATCCTTGACTAGCAAGAATTTCAGCATATTTCTCCACAAGCGTGCACAAGGATGCACTAAACTTTTTCTGTCCAGTTGCCAGAGCGAGGACAATAGTCTTTTCCATCAAATCCTGAATACAGCCATAACCATGTTAAACAACATTCAACCGACTGCTTAAATGATACAAAGTCAAGTTAAAATACCTGAAGAAGGTCCACATAAGATTTCCCTTCATGGTCTGATGCTAGAATCCTTGACCATATCTCAACAGTCTTATCAATATTACCGGCACATATATAACATAAGGTGGCAGCTAGAGTCTCTCCAGCAGTCATGAGTTTAGAGGCAAGGGTATCACAAAGCAGTGTCCACTCCTCCCTTTGAGCGAACTGCTCGATAATGACAACAAATAGTTGGGTAATAATATTTCATCAGTTTAGTCAGTGGCATCAATTATTAAGACGTCGAAGATATGCGTTTTAAAGGAGTTGATCATACAATTTCAATAGTGGAATACTAACAAACACAATTTTTCTACCTATTACCTATACATGGAAAAGATTGAATGGTATAACAAGAGCACTGATCTTTATCGAAGAATTTCATGCTCCAGTGGTTGTCAAAACCTATATTATGTTTCAGCTATGTGCAAGTACAAGCTACAACATCAAGAGGCTAATAAAAATGTATGGTATATGCATACTCACACTGCAGAGAAGAGCCAGAGTTTCCTTCCAAAATTTCAGTGGCCTGGTGTTTACAAGGTTCATCAGGTCATTGTTGACCATTGCACCAACAACCTGATTAAAGTAGATACAATGAGTTATTAGTTTACAGTAAACACAAAATTACCATTTTTAAAAGAGGAATATAGTAAAAAGTCAACAGTAATCTAAAACTTGATTACCTTGAGGTATGGTGAACGACTATTCTTGAGATACTGATCACGCGTGCTCTCCCAAAGGCTGGGACCACCAAGATGTGCTATAACTAAAGCATCAGCCATTTTATTCGCAGATATGCATTGGGATACAGCTGCCTTGTAGTCTCCAACAACCAAAGCTCGCTGAATGGCATCATCAAAAGATGGATCGTCACTTTCTTCATCTACATCCACTTCTTCCTTTATGTCTCCAACACCATTATCGACATTCTCAGCAACAAAGGTGCGTCCATTCGCAGAGGCTGACACTGGTGTATCGGCTTTTGGACTAGGAAGATTGTTAAAAAAGTCTTCGCCGTTATCCAAACCGAAAACTGAGGCACCTTTGTCAGCCTCATAACCATCTTTACTGTGGGCAGTTTCCACAAGACTGACAGCGGCTACTTCCTCGGAGATATCATCCTGCTCAACAGTATTCTCGTCAACAGGCAGACTAAAACCGAGGTGTGTGAGCAGTTTCGTTCTTGCAGTTCCATCATCTTCAAACATAACTTTTAAGAATCCCCATGTTTCCTTATCATCCTCAGACCTGTTGACCAGTATAAACATAACAGGGTCAAATATTAAACTGGAACAAGAAGAGGAGATCGATCGAGATAATTTAGAATTCGTACTGGGATTCTTGAGATTTTTTTTCACATAAAGTCCTTAAGGAAGCCCTCTCTCCACCATGGATAGCAGTTTCAAACTCAGAGGATCGGTCAATCAAACTGTCTTCCGTTACAACGCTGTGCACATAAATCTAGAAAGCAAGTAATGATGATATCGTCATCAGAAACGCTCGTGAGGTAAGATGACAATTATGGAGCTTTGTAAAGTATACCTCTGAAGAACCTCCAGCAGATACTTTTGGATTAAAAGACACGAGTTTTCCTCCGAAACCGAAGGACACACCAGCTGGACGTTTATACCATTTTGGAACTCTTAGTGGGGCTGTAAAAACAAATTTGAGGGAAATCAGACTAGGTATTATGAGGGTACTGGGCCCGTTCTACTGAGGGTAAATTTCTATTACCCGTAAGAAATTCACCATCCCCTACACCATACCGGCTGCAACCCTGTAAAGCAAACAGGTCACAGATTGTAAGTTGGTATTGCAAAAGAGTACCATAGTTGGGCTAGTCCCAATTTCTTGTGTGGTGAGTAAAATCGAAGTTGGCTTTTGAGTTCATTAACACCCCCTTTCAATCCTCCTATTTTTGTCCTTTTCTTACTTCCTCCTTTAAATGAATATGACTGTTACCCTTATAAGTTATAACTACCGCCGTATTTTGACAAAATGATAATGTATTGAAAACTCACCTCAATATTGTACAAACCAATCTTCCCATCGAAAGAAGAAGCAGATATGACACCTGGTACCTTGGGATACCAATGCACATCAAAATTCCAATTTGTTCCTGATGGCAATTCACATACAATCTGCATGGATCAAGGGAAGAATCGCCAGGGTATTCAAATGATTAATAAAGACAAAAACAGACGGCACACTCATATGTATACATACATGGCGTGCATACTAAATAAAACAGATGGAGCGCAAAAACGTCAAAATGAAGGCTACAAATCAGGTGGAAAAAAGATATCAAAAGAAACCAAAATTATTTATTCAACGATTTACCTCTGTAGAGGTTGTATCCCAGCAGATGGTCCTGTTATCTTTAGCACAGGTTAGTAAATAAGAGCTATCAATGGGGCACCATGACATTGCGATAACACCTGGCCATGTGATGATAAAAAAAGAATGATAAGTAAGATACCAAGTAACATCAAGTTTATTCCTTCAGCAGATAAGCTGGGAGACGAGATAAAGTCAAACTTAATCTATTAGTCAGCTAGAAATACAGTTCAAGCTTGCAACGAGATAAAGTCAAACTTAATCGATTAGTCATCAAGTTTGACGACTCCTCAAATATACAATATACTATGTACTAGTTTTTTTTAACAATATAACACTCATTAATTGTGAACACTGTCATTGGACAGAAGTACAGCAGGTGAAAATTATTAAAGGAAGCAAATGATCATATGATCAGTTGCAATTTCACAATATAATTTGCTAATACGATATCTGGCAGTTAACAGAAGAGGACTGGGATAAATTTGAGTCTATGGTAGAATTTTGATATGAGAACAGCTATCAAAATTAATTTTCTAAGAGATCAACCCAAATATTCATAAAAACACACTGCATTGGTCTTTCATAATGTTACCTTTAGTGTGCCCAACGAACTCTTTCACTGGAGACATTACATTTCTCATGTCCCAAAGCTGAGGAAAATACCACAAGTCAATATAAAAACAACGATCACTGATTGATAGTGGGAAAAATAAAACACAATAAACTACCCGTATAGAAGGTGAAGCATCATCATCCGATGCAACAACTAACTGCGTAGCAACATCAGGATTCCACTGCAGCACAGAGCACCGCATTCTGTTTGGATCAGGAAAGCTGCAAGACCCAGCCACTTCATTAGCATGTGCTATAGCAGAAGATGGTGTCCAAAAATTGAGTTGTAACACTAAATGTTGGTTTACCTGATGACTGGTTTTTGTTTCCTGAGGTCCCAGATTACTGCAGCAAATCACATGATATCCAATAATTGAGATAAGACGATAATGCAAAAAAGGCATGAGATGTATAATGGTTTTGCATCTTGACCTGTTGTCCCGTTATATGAAGTGGATCCTAATATATGCTGGACCTTGCTATTCCATGATAGGAATGAAATTTCACCTTGAGCAGCAGAGCCACTTCCCTGAGAATAAGAGTAATAAAATGTTTTTCACATGAAACATATTAGCAACACAAACTTAAAATTCCCAGATTGAAAGCAGTTGGACTAGTGGTAAATGTGTTAAAAAGTTCCTATTAAGAGGAATACAAAGAACATCAAATACTATAACTGAAAATTAAAGACAACATTTGCAATCTATGGCCCTTTTCTAAGAAGAAATAGAAATTCAACTGACAGACGTACTAGATACGGAAAGAGAAATTCAACCTTCTTCCCTATCAGAAATAAAATATTACTGAATCGAAGTTCGTGTGTCATATACCTTGAGAGGTGGAAAATGAGAGGGCTCAGTAGGCTTTGTTAAATCCCAAATACATATTTCACCTTCATCAGCCCCGGAAGCAAGTAAATTAGGTGCATTGGCATTGAATTCCAAGCCACGGACCTGTAAGAAAAGGGCAGATGATGATATGTCACGCAAAAGATACCAAGAAACAGAAGGCGTGCCTTCATGACAACACTAGATGGTCAAAATGGGACTTACTGGCCCTTTATGTCTGTTAAGATGTCCAACCAATGCACTCTCACTCGCATCCGAACTGTGAATATTTCATATTAACTTAATAAGAAAAGGCAAAATCACATAAAATAAACAGCGTATGAAGGAAAAAAGAAACATCAAACAGGCAAGGAAATTCAGTCACAGGAATAGGCAAACATCAACTGACTCGCAGACAATTGAAATGCAGTTTAGTAAATATGATTCCCCTCTTTGTCCAGCATCATAAGTTTGCATAGAAGATTTAATGCCTTTGAATGATAACTCAGCTCTCCATTGCCAAAATAGTGCCAAGCTGCATTTCCCCTAATTCTGATTCCCATCAGGAGTACCAATTATTACTATTTAGTGATCAAATTCTTAATTTACTGGACATTTAGACGTTTTTCTGTTACCCTTGCATTTCATGGCTCTCGTGGTCTGTCTATTATGCCAAAATGCATTTCTATGTGTCACTAAGCTGGTTTTCCGGTAAAGAACCACAACAAGTTCCTAGCAGAAATTGCAAATAACTATGACAGCCATCTATGGGACATCGCGCAATGTAAGAATGTTAAATCAAAACAAGCAAGAACTAACGTCCACCAAAGGAAACACATTTCTTACTTGATCAAAGTAAGAGGATTCCACAAATCAATATTTCCATCAAGCAATCCACCAGCAATGATCCCAAGAGAGAACTGTTCAGAACCAGATCCGTTCTTCCCCCATGACAATCGATTAAACCTCTCAGAACTCGGACAAGACCCAACCACAGGCAATTCACGATCATCCGATTGCAAATCAATTTTAAACAACTCAAGATTCGCGGAGGAACTGAAAGTCAGATCCACCGCTCCAGCCATAGTTCCAGCGGCTAAGTAAGGCGCGTCTGGCGCCAAAGCCACCGACGCCGATCTACTGGCGTGCTTCACGTACGCCATCTTGTCACGGATCGATTAACAGACAACTAACTAGCAATCGCCACTCTGATTTGTCCGATTCGGAAATCGAAAGTTGATCTAAAGACTTCCGCAAATAATTGTGAATCAATCGGAAACGAGATCTTAATCTCCTTCTTCACACCGTCGAGGTCGACGACGTCTTTTTCTTCTGATGAGATTTCCTTTCTCGCCTCTGGAATTTCTGCGTTACCGATCGAGGGGTAAATCCGTAAATTAGCATCCAAGCATGATTTGTGTTGGCCGGACGTGAATAAGTTATGTTAATTATTTCGACTAATAAATTGTATTTATTTTAAGTATATGGTATGCGATCTCAACCGTTGGCTTCTCATATGAATTGATCCCAACCGTTGTTTTGTTCCGAAGTTATCAAGAGTTTACACGTGGCGGTTTTTGAATGGTACTGCATACGTAATATATTCCTAATTAAGTCCGTAAATTAAAAAATGGACGATAAAGCCCATGGGCCGACGAAAGCCCAACTCGTCGCTGCATTCCAAACTCTGCATATGAAAGACAAAGCAAAACCCTAGAAATCAAAAGTGGGAAAGAGCAGAGATGACGCAGAAGACGAATTTGTTCAAAGGGAAGGATAAGAAGAAGAAATCGATTCCCCCGAGTCGACACGGAAAAGCTCCTGCAATTCGCAAAGGTTATTTTTGCTTGATTTTTTGTTAATAATTTTGGATTAGAAATTATGAATACTGAATGTTGCTAGTTGATATTGATGTTTATTTGATTTCATAAACTTTGAATTTTTAGGAAAGAGGAATGTGAAGCCGGCGAAGGTTACTAGCGACATGGATGCGGACCGTGTAAGTATTCTCTTGAATATTAGTTATAATTATGCATTTGGTTTTGAGCTAAGTTTTGCTGTAAATACATCTGCATAAGCTTTTCGTCCCCCACACGGAGAGAAAAGACATACTTTTCTGACTAAAGTTTATTCTTACCAAGCTTTGTTGGCAATTGATAGTGATTATTTTTCATAAGTAGATGGTTTTCGTAGTTAAATACACTATTTATTGAGTTTGGCGTGTCTTAATTTTGTGTTTTCTAATATTGTTACTTATTTGTGTCTTGAAAATTAGGCATTAAATTGATGTGTTATTCGTAAGTTGATTGATGATTCCAAATGTAATGTGACGTTGTTTACTGTAATGATCAGAAAATCTGGTTGTATATTCAGCTACATTATTATATCAGTTGATTTGCACTCGGCAATGTGTTGTAGTATGTATCATTTGATTGACGTTAGGTTTAAACTGTTTTCCTGCTTTATGTTTTATCTCACAATTTTTATTTGGTAATGACAGGCAGTGAGCAAATTCATAAACTACTGCAATGAAGTAAAAGCTGCTACTGCTGCCAACAAGGAAGGTGGTCAGCTGAGTATTGTGAAACATCCTGCTGATAATAGCACCGCTCCAAAGAAATGATACATAAGAATAGTTTTGCATGAATCATATTGTAATTCAAATTGGAATCTCGGTGCTTAGTTTCAGTTTTTTGACAAAATTATATGTGTTAGATTTCCAAGATTCTTCAACATACTATGAAAAGATTCTAATGTTAACACTTGAATGAAGTATTTATCGTTAAACTGTATATCTTGTAGTGTCATTCCTTATGCCTTGAGCTAGTATGGCTACAGCAATCCTATTCGAGCATATATCATGTGTACTCTGATATTTGGAGGGATTGATTATTTGATTTGGTTGTTTGATTTGGTTGATGAAGCAACTTGTTGTCCATCTAGTGCTAAAATGAACTGTCCAGGAGCTCGAAACGTGTCCGCAACAAATAAAGATCGACACTTGGGAGATATTATGAGCAATGCTTCCAAATGCATTGTATTTGATTTGGTTTTAGTACAGCATCTGTCATATGATATGGTGTGGGACTAATGCATTAATGCATACCACAAACAAAAGAGGAACATTTGTTACATATGAAAATCAAGTTGCACGTCATTCCAAAAATAAAGAAATATCATTGTATCATTGAACCTTCTATTCCAACCATTTTAGTATCACTTCATGTTTCAGATTTTGGCGGACACTGTTGAAAGAGAAATGCTCAATGCATTTACCAAAACATTGTTCTTTGAATATCGGGTTTATAACCCTCTGTTTGGATGCGGGAAAATGTGGTGGAAAGAAAATTTAAAGAAAAATTTGAAGGAAAGTTATTTTCCATGGGAAAATTGAGTGGAAAAATTTATATTGTTTTCTTTGTTATTTTTTCATTTTCCACAATTTAACCAAACATACCTAAATATTTTTCTTTAAATTTTCAATCAAACTTTCTTTTCCACTCATTTTTTCATGCAACCAAACGGAGCAGTTTGAGGGTAAGATAGTAAGTTAGTATTTGACAATTCTCATACTAACACTATCCTTACTTTATGTTTATGCGAGAGTATTACATCTTTCTGTCTGATATTCAATAAGCACCGGGACATTGATTCATATCGAGATTAAAATTTATTACTTTGTATTTGTAGCACTACTAGTAAAATAAATTAAGCAGACGTAATTGTTTATCCAATTAGATAAAAAAAGAGTGAAGCATAGAAATTAAACAAGAAACTTAAAGCAGCTTCAGCTTCACATTGAGAAATGTTCAAAGTACCACACATTTCATTTATACATTTCTCCCTTACAAAGTTACACAAATCCAAACTGAAGACTCATCGCACCACCCTCCATCCCAAACTCATCAGCACCACTAGACAACTTCTCAAACACGTCGAACCTCGACCGTCGTCCCTGCATCCCCTTGTCCTCGTTCCGTGGTGGGTGGTAGTACATGGAAGCCGTATGCGGACAGTGAGAGTGAAACCTTGCCGCAACTCTCACTCCCGCATCCAACATCTCCACGTACCTCCCCGGCATACTCTCAAAGCCTTAATGCTTCCCGACCAAACGTTGCACTTAGCTATGCATATATGTTGATATGATTACATTCACAGTTTGAAGCTTGTTTAAATAACCAATGCAAGTTGAGCACTTGAGCTTGCTAATTGGGCCGTTTTGTTCACCAAAGCCCATTAATAACCAAGTCCATATCCCATACCGTCTCAAGATTGAATAATAATGTGTTTATACTTAGCTGCGAAAGAGACAGAGCACGACCTTACTTGAACAGGATCTGTTCTATAGGACGTACCTCTGAATCCTTGATTACAAAGGAGACAGGAATCAAAGTCTGGTGGATGAAACATGACCGCCTGACCAGAGCGTGATTAACGGCGACGCTGCCTTTGAGTTGTCCGCGCTGTAGAGGATCGTTCTGGGTTGCGTCAGTGGCCTGGATGGTCAGGCGGTTCGCTGACAGACTACCTATTTTTGTTGTCGTTTTATGATGATGTTTATTTTGTGTCACTGCAATGGTCAGAGTTGTAGCAAGAGGCAGGCCCATTTTAACGGCCCAATAAATATAAAGCTCAGGCCCAGTTGAAGCAGCATATTCCCCAAATCCCCATTTTCAATCAAAATCGAAAACCCTAGAAAAACTCAGATCGAATTGCGCAGCGATTGGAGCGAAGAGCGATGGTGTGCATACGGAGAGCAACGGTGAACGATCTACTAGCGATGCAAGCCTGCAACCTTCTATGCCTACCGGAAAACTACCAGATGAAATACTACTTCTACCACATCCTCTCATGGCCGCATTTACTCTACGTAGCCGAGGATTACAACGGAAAGATCGTCGGATACGTTTTAGCTAAAATGGAGGAAGAGAGCACTGAGTGTCACGGACATATCACGTCCTTAGCTGTGCTCAGGACTCACCGGAAGTTAGGGATTGCGACCAAAGTTGATGACTGCTGCGCAGAATGCGATGGAGCAGGTTTTTGAGGCGGAGTATGTGTCGCTTCATGTTAGGAAGAGTAATAGAGCTGCTTTTAATTTGTACACGCGGTCGCTTGGGTATAAGATTAGTGATGTGGAGGCTAAGTATTATGCGGATGGGAAGATGCGTATGATATGAAGAAGGTGTTGAAAGGGAAGCAGAGTAGTTCGACTAGTGGACATGGGCATCATCATCACCATCACATCATGGCGAAGGCTGCTGTTGAAATATTAAATGAGTTGGTGGTTATTGATAAGGTAATCCAGTTTCAGAATTTGGAAAACAGTGTCATTATTTTTGCAGTCTTTGAACCTGTGTTCTGCGAGTTGGAACGTTGAGATACACGTTTGTGCTTTGTTTGAAATGTTGTTCTAAGCTGATGCTTGTTTATGTTTGGCATGTTTGTTTTTAACATTTTGATTAATATCGCGGGAAATAGGTATAAGACTTGCGCAGTTTGCAAGTTTGGTTATTTCTGAGGATGCATGAGCACCTAGAGATCACAATGTATGGTAACCGTAAATAGCTTCATAATTATAGTCTTTACGCACGGCGAATCTAATTTCAGATTTCATTTGGTAGGGAGTTCGAGTTATTTCTCTTTATCCATATTGCACCTGTTATTTTTGGATCCCAGTAGGTTTTCATATTCAAGAAAGTGAGCGAGCATTAAAGAGTTAACTATCATCACATAAATAATGTCTTTAACATCTTACAATACTTGTTCACAGTGCTAGTCTGCTCTACCTTCTGAGAACATAAAAATGTTAATTGTTCACTCTTAATTAACCTAAGCAGCAAATCTTTCACAACTTGAGGTTTTACTTCACCGTGCCACTCTTCACTATGTTTCAAGTACTCGTAGCAATAGCATTCAATCTTACTTTGCACGATTACATGATGCAATTCTTCAGGAATTTGAACTAGAAATTTTGCCATCTGAATATTATTCTTACTTCCACAAAATCCGCTGATTTTGATGTACTTGAGGCATTTATGGCGATATCGAACAGGAGATTCTATGAAATTTTCTTTTCTTCACTAATGCAAGGTGGTACCTGCAGGATACATGAGTGTCACTTATCATCTTAAAATTAAATAAAACTTTATAATGTATGTGAAGTATAACTCATACCATATCAAGAATTCTCAAAACTGGACATGCTTTAAGGATATGTGTTATGGTTTGACAACTGATACCAAGAAAAGGATGGTTGTATAGTTTCAATTTTATGAGCCGATGAAAGTAATTCATTTGCCCATGTAGATGAGATTCCTGTAAAAAATCACGACATAATAAAAATCGAATATACTAATTAATACTTTATGCAAGACTTAATATACTTACCAACGATTGAAGTTCAAGATCTCTTAAAATAAATAAACTTGTCACTATATCTCCGCGCAAATTTTGAAACACATAATCGGCTCCGTTAACATCGAGAAATCTGAAGTCGAGTTTTGTTAGCTTGGGAGAACTGATTCGGTTAAGATCGATACGATATCCTATAAAAGTGAACCCTTCCAAAGCTTTGACACCGAATAGATCAATGGCTTTCAACCCGATGCACATCCAGACCACGAGATACACTAGGGTGCCACTTGTAAATATTAGTCTATCCGGAACTTTACAACGATACAAGGACAAACTCTGAAGATTTGGAAAACATAAATCAATCTTGTTCACGTCGTATTCGGTGAAAATGGCATCTGCTAATGAAATATGTCGTAGAGAAATCCATATGGAGGTTGGACAACATTTAAAGACGCATGCCTGAAGAGATAAACTGTATAATGTAGAGTGCAAGGTCTGTAGTTTTTTCCATGGGAAAATATACATACGATCATCATCCAAATTACCATTTAAATGGAGATGACACGCGCAACTGACACTAAGTGACCTGACACCATACTTAAATGCCATACTTATCCAATTATCAATATCTATAAAATTCTGTCCAGCAAAACATAATGAAATATCAAATTTGCGTAAGGATATATGTAGTGCTAGCTCACTTCGCAACTTATCATAGTGTTGCAGATTTCGATTAATATCTGTAACAAAAGAGTTTATATTTTCAAGACATCCTTTATTCGTGTCAATTACGATTGTATCGAGCCATACAGGAAGATGCGACCTTCGTTTGCATCCGACGCTCAAATTAAAAGCATCCATCAAATTCAATTTAGACATAATATTCAATATAACGTCGTCAGGCAAGTCCTCCAAATTCGTGCCCTGACATTGTGCCGAATTGTTTGAGAAAAATCCTCTACCCCACAATCTGAAAAAAACGACAAAGCCCAAAAATATTCACTACCAACAACGACGATTCATCTACTCTACCAACTTATCATGATAATCGTAAATCAATAATCTACAACAGAAGAATCACGAAGGGATAAATTGATCACCTGAACAGCATGGTCAATAAAAGTGTCCGCTCTTTTTTGGCGATTCGTGCTGCCTACAACTTGAAGCGAAAAATAACATGAAGTAGTTTTATAGGGTTAGTTTTACTGGAGTACTTTTAGGAGATGCAATATACGATATGTTTAAGATTGTGTATTATATATTACTATCTTTAGGAGATGCAATATACGATAGGTTTAGTTTTTAAGATTGTGTATTATATATATTACTATATTTAGGAGATGCAAAAGGAGATTTAGTTTTTAAGATTGTATATTATATATTAGGAGATTTAGTTTTTTATAGATAAAGTTATTGTTTATTATTTTTTAGGGTCTTGTTCTAAAGATTGGATTTTAGTTATATTAAAAATAATTGTTGTACTTCACATATATTAAGGAATTGAGACAAAAATAAGGATGTATTTTATTAGTTGTTATCCCGTTTTGTTTTCTATGTATAACTACTTTTGCATCATGTATTAATTTATTTACCTCGGATTATTAGAATTTCGCACCTGAATTCTATTGAATGTAGCTGCTCAAACAAATAAAATACTCCGAGGAAAACTATGACTATGGCTTCTCTCAGCCTGAACTTCAAAAATGACATGTGTATTTGACAGCCCCGTACTGTTTGACTAGACAAATTGGTAACATCTGCTGCCAAATCACCCCCCTGTGAAGAAATCGAGCAGGAATCACGCCGGAATGATCAGCCGTCGGAGGAGCTCGAAATCGCCGGAAGATTCCAGCGAGAAATTCAAAATTGCAGAATGAAAACCATGCTTTATTCAATGGCGCCAAAATGCTTTTTAAAGCATTTTGGAAGTTTACACCTTTCTAACACCTTTTAGACTTTCTAACACCTTTCTCAACATTATCAGGAGTCTCAATATGATCACTCTCACAATGATCATGATTAATGTGCTCAGGCAACACAGATTCTGAACTGTCAACTGCAGGATATTTTGGAAATGAAGATTTGTTAACAGACAACTCACAGTCATTATCCTTGTGAAAAGGAAATATCTGTTCAAAAAACTTCACATCTCTGCTGACAAAAACAGAATGAGACTCTAAGTCCATCACCTTATATCCCTTCTGCCCAAATGGATACCCCAGAAACACACAAGCTTAGCTCTGGGCTCAAATTTACTTTTGTGAGGGACATTATTAGTGGCATAGCAAAGACAACCAAGCACTTTCATGTGATCATACTTTGGCTTCTGATCAAACAAGACCTCAAAAGGTGTCTTACCACTCAAGATCACAGAAGGTAATCTGTTGATGATATAAGTGGCTGTAAGAACACAGTCACCCCAAAAATGATCAGGTAAATTTGCTTGCAATTTCAAAGCTCTAGCAGTTTCTAAAACATATCTGTGTTTTCTCTCAACAACTCCATTCTGTTGAGGACTGTAAGCACAACTTGTTTGGTGTAAACATCCTTGATGCTTCAAGAATTCTAGGAGTTTATTATTCAAGAACTCTGTTCCATTGTCTGACCTCAACACCTTAATCTGACAATTAAATTGTGTACTAATCATTCTGTAAAACTGCATAATCAAATCTGCCACCATATGTTTTCCTTCCATCAAAAATACCCAAGTGCACCTGGACTTATCTTCCACCAAGGTCAGAAAATATCTGGCCCCTGTAACAGTTGGGACTTTATATGGTCCCCAAACATCAGTGTGAACCAAGTCAAATAAATTCTTACTGACTGAATCACTTCTGCAAAAAGGCATTCTAGTCTGCCTTGCTTGAGGACAAATATCACAGTGCACATCTTGGGAAAAATTACATTCCAGTTTTGAAATCTTACTGAGTTTACTAAAAGGTACATGACCCAATCTTTTGTGCCAAATGACACTATCAACATTTTCTAATTGTAAATTCAGACATTCAATCAACTTCTGTCTTTTAATCTGATACAAGCCATCCACCAGATCACCAGTCCCTGCCACAGTCTGCCTTGCTGGGTCCTGGATCCAACAGTTTTTGTTAGTGAACTTAACAACTAACTTTGAATCAGTAGCTAACTTGCCCACTGAAATCAGATTAAATTTAATTCCAGGAACTAGCAAAACACCATGGAGTCTAATGCTACTATTCAAATCACAAATTCCTGCATGTGTTACTGAAACTCTGTCTCCATTAGGCATCAAAACACTATAGGGCACTTTGAGTACTGTCACATCCCTCAACAGATGATCATAGGGTGTAATGTGATCAGTAGCACCACTGTCAACAATCCAGGTATCTTCTTTCAACTTTATAGAAGAAAAACAAGAAATACCTGCAATATGCTCAGGCATGAAGTTTCCTCCATTCAGAAAAGCCATCAGTTTTCCTACCTGGTCATGAGTTATCTGTAGTGAGCTGACTGAAACTGTATCTTTAGTACTAGCTCCTTCAGACTCTTCTTGTCTTGTAACACTTGACTCAACAGTCACATTATTGACAGCAGTTTTGTTATTCTTATTTGATCCCTTATAGTTCTGCCTATAGCCAGGAGGATAGCCAATTAATTTCCAGCATCTATCCTTTGTATGCCCCTGACTCTGACAATGATCACAGAAAAACTTCTTCTTATTCTGATTCTCAGATTGACTATTTCCTTTAGTTGCTTGCTTGTTTCCAGGTCTGAGTCACTCCATTCTGATTAACAGTGTTGGAGCTAAACAGCGCAGAAACCTCACTCACAGTAGGCCTGTGAATTCCTCTCTGAGTCTCATCTTGCACAACCATAGCATAAGCTCTATCAACAACTGGTAAAGGATCCATAGCCAATATCTGAGTCCTTATCTGAAAATGGACCTCATTAAGTCCCATCAAAAACTTCATCACTTTGTCTAGCAACTTCCTGTCACTCAGGCATCTAGTTGATTTACAAGCTAATCCAAGATCACACAATTGTGTACTGGTTAAGGCTTCTTCCTGTCCCCACAAGCTTTTCAATCTAGAAAAATACTTCTCAACAGATAACTCTCCTTGTTTTAATGATGCAATCTCCTCTCTCAGTGCATAGATTCTAGGTCCATTGGAAGTTGAAAACATAGTTTCCAAATCCTTCCAGGCTTGTATACAATCATTTGCATGAATCAATGATGCACCTATGTCCTGAGATACTGAACTGATTATCCAGGAATGAATCACTCTACTACATCTCTCCCATCTCATCAGCTGAACCTTATCATCAGGGCTACACAGCCATTAACAAAACCTAGTTTGTTCTTAAAATCTAATACCATTTCCATCGATTTCCTCCATGAGATATAATTTTCAGCACCAATCAAAGGCTGCGAAACCAGTGATGCTGATATATTCTCATTATGATTAACAAATAGAGGATCATCGCTCAAAACAGCAGGTATCATCGTCGAAGCAACATAATCAACAACGCTCATCTTAAAGCTAGGTTTATGCAAATCAACTCAAAAAACGAAATCAGGAAGATCAGAAACACTCACAGTCGAACAGCTGCTCTGATACCATGAAGAAATCGAGCAGGAATCACGCCGGAACGATCAGCCGTCGGAGGAGCTCGAAATCGCCGGAAGATTCCAGCGAGAAATTCAAAATTGCAGAATGAAAACCATGCTTTATTCAATGGCGCCAAAATGCTTTTAAAGCATTTTGGAAGTTTACAAAATTACAGTTAGCTACCCTATGTTACAAAATGTACAGAACTACGTTTAAAATAAATACAATTGATTGGTCCTAATCTAAGCTAATTACGTAACCAGCTATACATTTAATCCTAATTGCATAACCTGATTGATCTTCAGCTGCTTCAGCCTTGCTTCAACCTGGGTCTTTAGCAGCAGCTTCATCAACACCAATACCCTGAATGCAAGATAACTTTGAATAATCCACTGCTTATGCAAACTGACTATAAGAGACGGTGAAAATATATTAACCTGAAATCCTGACGCGTCTTAATCGTCCTCTGAATGTTTTTCACGATACATGTTCCACCGTCTATCATCAATTAGTCCTATCTCACAAGCAAGAAGTGTCAGCATTATCTGATCGGAGTAGTAATCTGTGTTCTGAGCGACTGCAAGAAAATGACGAGTTAATGAGTTTGAGTGTCCACAATTGATAGGAAAATAATTTTACTTATTCTTCGCCTTAATAAGACTTGAGCTATGTTTTTATATGTAAGGTTTTTATTTTAACGTAGTTTCCCAGCCATGAAACAATAACATCCAGTGCGTTACCTGGTTAATGTTAACATACGGTAAGGCTCTCGAAGATCCTTTGTAACTAAATCATCTATCAAAGTGCCTATGTAGCTGCTTTCCCTCTCAAGTACAATCATAGATTTCTTTTCTGCATATCGTGCTGCATTGATTCCCGCTATAATACCCTATAAAAACTCATAAAAGATGAAATAATTCCCGAGATATGCAAGACAAGTCATTCTGACACTGACACTCACTAACTTCGAATGTGATGCAACGACTAAACAGCATATTCAGTATTCGTGGTTTCTAAAAATATCTATAATGAAATCAAAACATAAAAAGTAATTGTAGGAATAGTCAGCATATTCACTATGCAAAATGTTTCAAGTTTTTCATATACAGAAATTGTACTAACCTTTTCTTCTATTTTGCAAGAATTTTTAGCTTCAATGTTAGGTTTGTCTTCCAATTTCTCCATGAAAAGAAAGATTAAACAATGAGATCATCAAATATCATATTAAATAACCTTACCAATGGCATGAAGGTTTTCCACTTGTTTACGTTTGGCTGCTCTTTCATCGCTTCTAAATCGGAAGGGAATCAATGACTACTGTCATTGGCTGTCTGGTAAGTTTCATAAGTTAGCATTGAAAACGAGCAAACAACAAATAAAGGAAAATGAGAATACCACCTTTTTGTCGTCTTTATGACATTCGAGGACCCTCACACCTGCACTTTTGCTTCTATATACCACCCAAATAAAGGAAAATGAAGTTTAGTCCATAGAAAAAAGATGGAACATGGTCATCTTCAAAATGCATTCACAGAACATTTCTTTAATCTAGACCGAGAGCTTTACCGTTTAGTATTAACCGGAAGTGTAGCTGAAGCCTGCATTGACTTTTGTAAAGACTCTTGCACCTGCTTTCTTACATTATTGGAGCTCTCTCCCAAAACCCTGGCATCCAGTGCTATTATTCTGGAAGTTCTGCAGTTTGGTGCAATTGTGGAACTTTTGACTCTTTCAAAATTAGAGGTATGACCAAGTGAAAGTTGACGGCTTTTGGCATGGATTTCTTTAAGTTGGCCTGGGGAAATGTAATAATTGGGTTCATCTGGTTGACTTTACTTCCAGTTCGGTTAAGCGGTTTGGCACGAGACTGATGTTTGGATGTTGCCTTTTGTTCCACAGATTTGCTGATAAGTGATAACACTCCTATTTATCCGGAATGAGACGATTTTCTGTAAGTGTTTAATGCCACCATTGATGTGGTTGTGTTCACTTGGCCCTCTATATCAGCTGTTACTTGATCAGATTGCACCTAAAGATAAAACATAAATCAGGAGGACATGTGACATGGTAAATCTTCCAGTATGCAAACATGTGAATTAAGAATACTAATAATTGCTAACTCTGAGTGCATACCTTGGAACCTCTGGTGGTGACGGGGTATTTCACATCGTCGAGTTTCTTCACATTCAAAGGCTTTTTAGTAACTGGAAGTCTGGAAGGCATGAGTTCTTGTTAGTTGGAAGGTGAAGTGGCTTTGTAATTACCCTCTTCTTATTTACCATGCCAACTATAGAAGAATTGGAGTTTTCAGGAGCATTGTTCTCTTTCATTGAGTGGACCCTGTAAGCGAGGAGACTCAACTGCAGGCTTCAAAAAACTAAAGGCTGGCTTGGAATCAACAGTTGAAGCAAAAACAAATTTATCAATAGGTTGCTGAATATTATGCAGTAATATAACCAAAAATGCGCTGTAAAAGAATACCATATCACAAAAGGTTTCGAAAAAGTAACAAGCAAGCCACATACCTGAACTGCTGTATTATCTTGGCTTATCTTCATAAAACTAGCTAGTTGAAATACTCGAAACACAGTCATCAAGCCATTAATAATATCAAATTTTTTGAATGGTTTTGGGTCAACCATGATGTGGTTTGTGCTACAGGCATCATAAGGGGAGACCGGGCGTTGATTTACTTCAAGGTCCCCAGGTGCGTCACCAGTTTTTTTTTGAGTCAGGTCCATCGGTTCCTTCTAAGATGACATGACTACAGTTATCTACAACTATTGAATCATTTTTCACATTGCAGTATGCTTCTACAGACTGAGATTCAACTAGCTCAGAGCAGCATTGATATATAGGGCACGCCATGACTTCCCTGAACCCATGTCCTTGCAAGATTCTCCTTGTTGTCATGTTTCCTGGGGACTTGAATATCATTCTTAGCAGCCAAATTAGCTCCCTTAAACAGACCAGTAACCTTATCAGCTACAGGTTTATTGAAATGTGCCTCAAAGAGAGCTTTCCTATGAGCTATCAAACCAGGCTTTGCCAATCGCTGCGCCTCCTCCAAATACCGATTCTGATTAAAGGCTGAAAATTTATCCCAAGAATTTGAGTTGTAAACTTCCCAAACGACACAGAATCACCAAGAGCACGAATTGAATCTCCCTGCTAGAACCAATTCCCAAATTGAGCCCCACACCAGCAACCACTAAAGAAAATTTAAAAAACAAAAAATAATAGTCAAAAAATTTATTATAATAAATTAATAACTCTAGCTCACGTGAGATGGACGGCTGTGATTAAACCATCGAACCTATATAAATCCTCTCTTCACTCTATGGAAGAAAGTTAGGGCTCTTGTAATTGATCTCGTTCTTCTAGATCTCGTTCTTCACTCGATCTCGTTCTTCTAGATCTCGTTCTTTCAGATCTCTTTCTTCACTCGATCTCGTTCTTTTGATCTCGTTCTTCACTCGATCTCGTTCTTCTAGATCTCGTTCTTCACTCGATCTCGTTCTTCTAGATCTCGTTCTTCTCGATCTCGCTCCGTCTCCAACATACAGGTAACTTCGCTCAACGATCTCGTAATCGTTCTCCAACATACAAGAGGGTTCTTGTAATTGAAATAGGTCAATTAGGGTATTTTAGGGTTATTTCGTCTAATGTTGATAGTTTTGTATAGTTTGTATGTTTCTACAATTTTTGTAAAGTTTCTTTATACTGTAATTGTACAGGAATTTCAGGATTTGAAATTCTAGTTTAGGGTTTTTTTGTACAATGTTGATACTTTTTGTAAAGTTTGTATGATTACTCAAATTTCAGTATTATGGCGAATCTAGATAATGCTACTAAATCCCCTTGTCCTCTCCAACATACAGGTAATTGATTGGTCAATTTAGGGTTTTTATTTGATTACTTGTGAAGGTTCTTTATACTGGAATTATTGATTTTTTTATAATGTTGACACTTTATGTAAAGTTTGTATGATTACTCAAATTTCAGGGCCCCTCCAAAACACACTGATCAGGATCAAGCTACTCACTCCTCCTTTTCCTCTCCAACATACAGGTAACTGATTGGTCAATTTAGGGTTTTAATTTGATTACTTGTAAAGGTTCTTTATACTGGAATTTAGGTTTTTTTTAATAATGTTGATACTTTTTGTAAAGTTTGCATGATTACTCAAGTTTCAGTATCATGGCGAATCTAAATGACACTAATCAGTTGATGGATAAAGCTACTAAATCCCCCTTGTCCTCTCCAACATACAGGTAACTGATTGGTCAATTTAGAGTTTTTATTTGATTACTTGTAAAGGTTATTTATACTGGAATTTAGGGTTTTTTTTATAATGTTGATACTTTTTGTAAAGTTTGTATGATTACTCAAATTTCAGGGCCCCTCCAAAACACACTGATCAGGATCAAGCTACTCACTCCTCCTTTTCCTCTCCAACATACAGGTAACTGATTGGTCAATTTAGGGTTTTAATTTGATTACTTGTAAAGGTTCTTTATACTGGAATTTAGGTTTTTTTAATAATGTTGATACTTTTTGTAAAGTTTGTATGATTACTCAAATTTCAGGATCATGGCAAATCTAAATGACACTAATCAGTTGATGGATAAAGCTACTAAATCCCCTTGTCCTCTCCAACATACAGGTAACTGATTGGTCAATTTAGAGTTTTTATTTGATTACTTGTAAAGGTTATTTATACTGGAATTTAGGGTTTTTTTATAATGTTGATACTTTTGTAAAGTTTGTATGATTACTCAAATTTCAGGACCCCTCCAAAACACTCTGATCAGGATCAAGCTACTCACTCTCCAGCTCGCAGGAACCCCCTTTCAACTCCACTTTTCAACCATAAACTTCCCACGCCCATGCCCACACTATCTCAACAGTTGTCTGTGTCTGATAAGCCTCAATTGGACCCAGTTGCTACTCAGTTAGATGAGACCCAGGCTGATTCAAAGCCGATTAACTGGAGGGACTTAATGAAGTTGATCGGCAGGTATTGGACTTCTTAAGCGGTGTGCTGAAATTTGCGTCCGAGTTTACTGCGTTTTTTCGGGGACAGAGATGACTGCCTATGTACCTTTAGTACATGCTCATTCGGGGACAGAGATGACTGTCTGTGTAGCTGCTCAACATTTGCCTCTGGGACAAAAATAAATGTGTGCAATATAGGTGCCTCTGCTCAACATTTAGTACATAGTAGAACATACATAGGAAAAAAAGTGAATGTAATATAGATGCATCATGCATCTGCTCAACATTTAGTCTACAGTTTTTGAACAACAAAATAAAACTTTTTTTTTCAAGCAATTTAGATGCCTGACTAAAAGTTCAGGAAAAATGGTCATGGGTGATGATGGGACAACACATTCTTTAAAATACTTTTCGTGTTGCAGCAAATTAGAAATTACTTCACATTTAAAGCTGTGAGAACTGTGATGGGACAACACACTCTGGACCTTTTTTTGCTCTAGTTGGTATGATAGCATTTCTTGTGTTTTGAATATTTCAGCTATAGTGCTACGAATCGACCTAGTGAGGGGAAGCTTTTCCTACAGGCATTAGCTAAAGTAGGTACTCATTGTTTCAAGATCTTGCTATCTTTAGGGGGTTACATGTTCGTGATGTTATACTGTTTTTATGTAGTTTAGGACTTAGGTATTGATGAGTTTAGTAAATGTATATGACTACAGACTCGTTTTTGTTTTGCATAAAACAGGAAAGACAAAGTCTTGCCCGAAAGAGTAATGGTTACTCGTCTGCATTTATACGCCAAATGGATTAAGGTGAGCCTCTAGTTTTAGTTTATGAGTCTAATTACTAGTCTCTTAACTTTCATAATTTAGCAAAGAATCAGAAGCTTTGAATTGTATGCTCGCTCATTCGGCAATGGTTAAGTAATGTAATATCGAATGCATTTTGCAATGATAGATAGACAGTATCGTACTTTATAACTTGAAAGAGTGATTGTCACTAACTATACCTTTTACAATGTACTACTAGTAGATATGCGACCATGAAAAATATACAAAGAAATTTCAGAAGAAAATTTGGAGCTGATGCGAGAGAGACTCTTTGAGACAGTCATATGGTATGGCCTTCTGATGATGTTGGTTCAGGTTCTGATTCAGATTCAGATTCATACGAGTAACTACGTCCTCAGCTGTTGTAAAAATGTGCAAGTAGATGCAACTTATTTGTAAACAACAAGTATATACATCTGCAGCTCCATACGATTAGCTGACTCAGTTTTCATTGTATCTGTTTTCCATTTTCAGTGATGTTTTATTTAATTCATTTCACTCTTTTCAACATTCTGAATCTCTGCGTGAATCAGTCTGTTCTAATTACATTGCCAAAATGCATTTCTCAAGATACTACCGTGCTTATGTATATGATCATGAACACTCTTCAACACAGTAACATAGTTTCACAAGATCAACCAATTTTGTCCATGATCCAACTAATTTCTCCTCTCAATACGACGGCGTCGTGGTGCATTTAAAGTAAAGAGAGGCGTGGCAGAGTATCGTGGGACAGTCATGGCTCCACTGAGATTCGATTCAAGTGAAGAACAAAACAAGCGGTTGAGAGAATCTCCACCTCACAAACCTCAAAAAAATCTACAAACACCAAAACAAAGAAAAACATGAACAACAAGAAGATTCAATCCTTGCGTATCCATCAAAATAAATAATCATGATTCACTCAATGCTCATTTCCAACCCTACAACAACGTCGATTTTCACCCGGCGAGAAGTTGCTAACTCGAAGAAGCGGACAACGAGCTCTACGCCGCTGCTACTCTCCGCCGATTCGAGGATTTCGGCGAGAGTGTTTTGGCAGATTGTGAATAGGTTTTCGAGGAAGCGGCTAGTGAAGGTCAAGATGCTGGAGACTGTAAATGAGCTTGGTGGACAGTATGAGTACACTTTCAATGATGTCAAGCTGGTATGTGTTTGTTCCAATGTGAATTGTTATTGCATGAGTTGATGATGATGAAAGTGAAACCCTAGATTTGATTTTGGGGTTTTTTTCATATTGCAGCAAATTAGAAATTACTTCACGTTCAAAGCTGTGAGAACTGTTCTTCACCAGCTTTATGAGATGAATCCTTCGGAGTACACCTGGTTTTACAAGTCTGGACCTTTTTTGCTCTAGTTGGTATGATATGATAGCATTTCATTTGTAGCATTTAAGTTCATTTCTTGTGTTTTGAATATTCCAGCTACATTGCTACGAATCGACCTGGCGAGGGGAAGCGTTTCTTACAGGCATTAGCTAAAGTAGGTACTCATTGGTTTCAAGTTCTCGCTCTCTTTAGGGGGTTTACATGTGCTGTTTTACTGTTTTTTAGTAGTTTAGGTATTGATGTGTTGAGTAAATGTATATGACTACAGAGTCATTTTTGTTTTGCAAAAAACAGGAAAGACAAAGTCTTGCTGAAAGAGTAATGGTTACCCGTCTGCATTTATACGCCAAATGGATTAAGGTGAGCCTCTAATTTTAGTTTATGAGTCTAATTAGTCTAATGCTGCAGTCTGCAACTAGTCTCTTAACTTTCATATAATAGCAAAGAATCAGAAGCTTTGAAATGTATGCTCATTCGGCAATAGATAGGTAATGTATTATTGAAAGCATTTGGCAATGATAGATAGACAGTATCGTGATTCTCAGTACTGTTCAGTTATAGTCTATGTACTTTATAACCTAAAAGATTGTGTGTCATTTACCGCACCTTTTGCAATGTACTGGTAGATATGCGACCATGAAAAAATATACAAAGAAATTTCAGAGGAGAATTTGGAGCTGATGCGAGAGAGACTCTTGGAGACAGTCATATGGCCTTCTGATGATGTTGGTTCAGGTTCTGATTCAGATTCATATGAGTAACTTCATCCTCAACTGTTGTAAAAATGTGTAAGTATATGCAATTTATTTGTGAACATCAAGTATATACATCTGCAGCTCCATACATTAGCTGACTCAGTTTTCATTGCATCCGTTTTCCATTTTCAGTGATGTTTTATTTAATTTATTTCACTTTTTCAATATTCTGAATGTCTGCTTGAATCATTAAAATCGATTTGTAATTATATTTACTATTCCCCTGGATTTTTATTATGTTTACTATTCCCCTGGATTTTAATTAATGTTTGCATATTTCTATAGCTGTTATTTTATTTTCTATATACATTATATTATGACTTTTTTGATTTTCAGCAGTTTTATTTCTCGCTAAATTAAGCAGAAGCTGGAAGTTTGGACAAATGTCAATTTCTATGTAAATTATCAATTTAGAAAGTGTGCGCCATCCTTTAATACAGCAAAGTTTTTTGGACAAATAATTATCAATTTAGAAAGTGTGGCCGTCCTCAGTGCATCTCCATCTTTAAGTCCGAGGACTATCCAGTCTTTGAGCGTACGAATAATTTAAAAAAAATTAAGTCTTCCCTATTGAATCTCTTTCACATACCTGGAATAATAAGGATTAAATCTCATCACAAATATCAATTCACATTAAATTCCAAATTAAATTGTTATTTTGTCTGCAATTAAAATTTAAACCCATGGAACTGATAAATAACTCTCAAATTTTGTCGTATAAATACGTTCTACTAATTGCATGCTTACATAAATCCTAAAAATTGTATAGCACTGCGATAAAAATGGGAAGGTTTTTTACAAACATAGTCTCATTTCTTCTCATTTTTACTCTCATCCTTAGTGCAAGTATTTCCTCTGCTAATGTTTATGATGATTTCGAACCTCAAGAAACTACCGAATCTTACGAACCCTATGCATATGAAGAGTATGATGATATTTCATCTACAACTTCAGCATTTACACCCACCGTAGCAACATGGTATGGAGACCGCCACGGCCCTGGATCCACTGGTAATGTCGTACAAACATGTTACCTTAAAGCTTGTTGCAATCAGTGTATTTATATTAAAGAGTTCATACACATATTTTGATTTGAACTAAATATCTACGTACTAATGGTATCTTTAATTAAGGTGGAGCTTGTGAGTACGGGCCGGATGTCGGTAGGGCACCATATGTATCTTACACTACTGCTGCAGGCCCCGGAATTTTCAGAAATGGCCAACAGTGTGGAGCTTGCTATCAGGTATGAAATGCTTAAGATTGTTTTGATTCAGTATGTATGCGTACATTTTTACTAGTGGAATTTTTCTTCAGGTGAGATGTTCATCAAACCCTGCGTGTTCTGGCAAACCAGTAACTGTGGTAGTAGCTGACAGTTGCCCCGGATGCAGGGCTAATGATTTTGACTTGAGTGGTACCGCTTTCGGTGCCATGGCGAAACCTGGCCTATCTGATCGGTTGCTCGATGCAGGTAGAATTACTATACAGTATCAAAGGTGTGTTACCTTACCCCTTCGCATTTTGTCACTTATTCCGTTAAATAAATAAAACTCCATTCAACTGTACTATTTGTTAAACATAGGGTTTCGTGCCATTTCGGAGGCTCCATCGGATTTTCAGTGGTAGAGGGTACCCACGACCACTACTTTGCAGCTGCAATAAAATTCTTAAATGGACAAGGTACATTGCAAAACGTTGAGCTCAGACAGGCTCGTTCATCGGCTTGGTTGAGGATGACACGAAGAAACAGTGCGGTTTGGTATCTGAACGCCGCCAGTCCGCTAATAGCTCCATACTCTTTAAGAATAACTTCAACTGATGGAAGAAGTTTGGTTGCATCGAATGTGATTCCATCTGATTGGCAACCTGGAAACACTTATTGGTACAATGGCAACTTTTAAATGTTGCTAGTTTTGTACGTAGTGCCTTAACACATTTGTAATGTTTTCTATTGAATTAATAAAAGCTTTGTCCCATCCGCAAAAAGATGAATTCTCATATTTGATAATTATTATTAATTAACGATTGAGATTTGTGTGAAGTTTTTAAGAAATATAATTCTCGCTGGAAATATAAACTAGAGGTATTTGTCCAAGAAGTGGAATAAAGGACTTCCATATCGGGCGTCAACAGAAAAGGATTTCAATCAGGCCAGTTGGACCAACGTTCGATCTGGACCGTTCATCTGGTCAATCGAACGGCTTACATTGACCGTGACCGTGTTTGTGGCTCGCTTTTGTCTTCAATTTGTGGCCGCGTTTTTAATCTTCTTTATCAGTCGGAGCTCTGTTTATCGCCATTTCCTGATTCCCAAAATCGCAATTCGCCGATTGACGAATCATCGATTGGTAAGCGCTGTAACGATCTTCGTAGATCTCAAAAAGGATGAGTAGTTAGATGTGTTTGTCATTGATTTGGAGTTGGTATGGTTTAGTATGGATTTGTGGTTTTCGAATTTGTTAATTTTTGTGGTTTAGGATTTTTGCATGTTGATGGAATTTTGAGTTGAGTGTTGGCTGTAGGCTGTTGAATATTGTGATCGAAGGATTGGATTAGATCTCAAAAAGTCATGTCGCTTCCTTTAGGTTACTCACTGCATGCACTTGTTAAATGTTACTGTTTCTTTTGTCAGGACTTAGATAATGGCGGATGGTGAGGACATCCAACCTCTTGTTTGCGACAATGGTACTGGAATGGTCAAGGTATCATTGATATTTCACCCAAGGTTTTTCTCACACGTGAAGAAAAGAGATTTTACGCTGCGGATGCCACCAGCTAAAATTATGCTTAACATAGTATTAATATGACTGATGTTTATGACAGGCTGGATTTGCTGGAGATGACGCTCCAAGGCAGTGTTTCCTAGCATTGTTGGTCGACCACGTCATACGGGGGTGATGGTTGGAATGGGTCAGAAAGATGCATATGTTGGGGATGAAGCTCAGTCCAAAAGAGGTATTTTGACTCTGAAATACCCGATCGATCATGGTATTGTTAGCAATTGGGATGACATGGAGAAAATATGGCATCACACTTTCTATAATGAACTGTGAGTTGCTCCAGAAGAGCATCCCATTCTTTTAACTGAAGCTCCTCTTAGTCCAAAGGCTAATCGTGAGAAGATGACCCAAATCATTTTCGAGACATTCAATGCACCAGCAATGTATGTTGCCATCCAGGCTGTTCTTTCTATGTATGCTAGTGGCCGTACAACCAGTAAGATGCTTGTTTATCTTATTGACTTCCCCTTGCGACGATTTCAGAGTTTCTTAAAAAACTCACTTATGCGAATTGCATCAGCTTCTCATACTTTAATTGTATTATTAGTGTATATTCATTTTTATACTTATACTTCACAATATGAGCTTTCCAAATCTTTGGTCTTAGGTTAGCTTCCTGTAGTACAGGGTACTGTTTATTTTTCACTGATTAGTGATAGGAAACAGAATGAAAGTATTTAACGGTATTATGGAACCATCGATAGTCCACCATTAAATGTCAAACGTCATGAAGTTTGATCAATCTTGTAACCGAGTATGCACTATAATCAGGAAAAAGATTCTTAGACGATTGCTGTTTTTACCTTTTACTAATCTGTATGCTGTGTGTGATTCCTCGCAGGTATTGTTTTGGATTCTGGCGATGGTGTCAGCAACTTGGTTCCCATATGCCAAGGTTATGCCCTTCCACATGCGATATTGCGTCTGGACCTTGCTGGTCGTGATCTCACTGATGCTTTGATGAAGATTTTGACTGAGAGAGGTTACTCTTTCACCACCACTGCCGAATGGGAAATTGTCCGAGACATAAAATAGAAGTTGGCTTATATTGCTCTCGACTACGAACAGGAACTAGAAACCGCGAAGACCAGTTCAGCTGTTGAGAAGAATTACGAGCTTCCTGATGGGCAGGTGATCACGATCGGTGCAGAGCGTTTCCGTTGCCCTTAAGTGCTTTTCCAACCCTCTATGATCGGCATGGAAGCTGCAGGTATACACAGAGACCACATACAATTCAATAAGACAATAATGAAATGTGACGTGGATATCAGGAAGGATCTGTATGGTAACGTTGTTCTTAGTGGGGGAACAACCATGTTCCCTGGAATTGCGGACAGAATGAGCAAGGAAATTACAGCTCTAGCTCCAAGCAGCATGAAGATCAAAGTGGTTGCTCCACCAGAAAGAAAATACAGTGTGTGGATTGGTGGCTCCATATTGGCATCTCTCAGTCTCAGTACCTTCCAGCAGGTTCACTCTCGTTTTGCTTGGCCAAAAAAATTAACCATTTTCTTGATCTTAACTAGTGATTCCTTTTCTAATGCAGATGTGGATCTCCAAGGCAGAGTATGATGAGTCGGGCCCTTCCATGGGATCACGCCTATACAAAACATTAGTGTTTGTTTTCCTCTGCACAGGGCACAAATGCATAATGGCCTTTGTTGCTTTTATTAAATAATATTTTAATACAACACACTTCGAGCGCAATTTGTTACTACTAATAATAATGCATCAACTCAATTAAATTATATTAAATTAAGTTATAAATCCAAGCACCATTAAATTAAACACGATTTTTTTTGATAAAAAATTAAACACGAAATCAATCTCAAGCATTATTTTATTTTATTTCCTGCGAATAAATAATATTTAATTAAAAATAAATTAGATAATAACGATATATTGACCTTACAATCAGAATCGAAAACAGCCCAGTCGACTTTAACAATCCATCAGATCCAATCGGAGAAGTACTGTCCACCGGCGATCTCGAATATGGGCGCTGGTTTCATCGTCGGAGTACTAGGCGGTCTCATACTAGCTCACGCCGCGTATTCAACCATTCACTGTAAGCCGATTTAAGTTTACACAATCCAAAATTGTTAGATTTCAGTGAATTAGGGTTTTATCTGACCTATTTTATTGTAATTGTTTTTGTTTGTAGATAGAGGATTGTTGAAGATCATGGAGGATGAATTTTCTGGACCGCCTCTCAATGTATGTGCTTGTTTTTGTGGTCACAATATTCATCACTGATTTCTTGATAGTTTACTAGTATTATGAATTTAATAAATTGATTTTTTCTGGTTTACTGAAACGTAGGTGGTGCTTGAGCTGATAGTAGGACTTGGTCTTTGTATGTGGGCAGCACTAGCGTTCCTGGCAAGTTTTTATCCATTAATCTCGACTCGGAGGAGAATAGGTATTTCTTCCTTTGTGACCCGACTCTTAGGAATTTTATATCACATCCTCCTCGTCCTAAAAACACATGAGGCTAGTATATTTATCACTCGGGGTGGACAATAAAAAGAATGAAGTAACTGGAATTTGCTATAGCATACCAGTTTGACTCTGTTATGTGCAAGATGACTTAATTGTTCTTGTTGCTTTGCTATTGGAATACATCTAGTTAGCTGTGTTTGACAGTTCAGAGTTTTTCTTATTTTTGTTCTGTGGATGTTATGTATTGTTTTTCCTCTTCCTGCCATTATGTGATTATTTTTGCATGTAGACTTAGTGGCCAAAAAATTGCTTCAATTATTAATGTAAGCGCAGATAAAATATGAAACACTTTGTAAAACAGCTCACTCATTTGCTTGATAGACAAAGTTTCACCCCCTGACACCTGACTAATCTCTTTAGAGGAGTCAGCCATAAAATGTGATTTGCAATATATACAGATTGGCATATGCAGTAAGAAGATTTGCATTTCATGTCAGAGGTTTTCTAATAACTTTTGTATTATTATCCTTTTGTAATACTTACCATCATTAAATGTCTTTGAGTACAGGACGGTCTCATTGCCTGCCAATCTTGATTTCATGATTTTCAATCACCGTGGTAAACTATTTCCTATGGAAACTGATCTGAAGTTGAAGCACTGATACCCGATGAACATGGGAGACCAACTAAGGCTACTCGACTGCGGCCCACTAGACTTGCAATTTCAAGCCCTTTAATGGTTGTCTTGAGCATTTTATTTCTTTGTTAGCTGTGTTACTACTCACTCAATCAGGCTGCTCCTCAGTCAGAGGACTTATTTTGAAAAACTTTTTGATACACAATCATGTATTTATCAATCTTAAAAATGCAGCAATTCCCTTTTTCCTTGTGAAAGTGCATGATTGTGTGGTTGTGGTCTACCACTGTGTAGAAGATATATTCATTCCATAATTGGGCATCTCCAATAGCTACATATACTACTGAAGCACTGCAATACGAAATTTCAAAATATTTATAAACTGTGTTTTTTACTGTTGTTATTGTTTCAAATTAATAAATCCTTCACAAAGCGATATAAATTTGCAGAACAATTAACAAATGATCACTCACTCCTGAGCCAGTTTACATACATGCAATTATACAGTCAGGTACAATGTTGTCTTCGGCTAAGTACTAATTCCATTTCGAGGTACAAATATGCAGGCACAAGAGAGCTTTGATACAACACTAACCACGGACATTTTACATACATGACATAAGCAGAAAAATGAACACTGTCAATGCTATGAACCGAGTTCCTGAGTTGATGTCTTCAAAGGCTTATTAGCCAATCTGCGCTTGTACCGTTTGAGAACAGACGCAAGGTTTTCTTTTCCCTTTGGGAAAGCTACATCACCTGCAGCAGTACCACTGCGACCTTTACGACAGGAAATGGCTATCTCAACGTCTTTGATCATGTCCATGACCATAGGAGCTGTGGTGCATTTACCCCTCCCTGGTTTTGATGCTGGTGGAAGCATTCCATTAGTGACTGGTGGGATTGATTTTGTTTGGTGAGTTTCAGGGACCTGAAGGCAGAAGCATGGTGATGCAGGAACTCGGGGCTTTGAAAAAGCCAAGTCAATGATACCCTGTAGAGATAAATACTATGATCAACAAAATTATGGTAAATTATAACTATCATGCAATTTTATCATCAAAGACCTCATGGAACGCGCCATTAGCAGAAGTCATGTACTAAGATTAAGATACGCAATTTCAGCTAGAAAGGCTCAGCCTTTTTTCTCTAGTAACAATAAAGTTGTATATTTTAGCTCGGAACTTTTACCTGAAGGCGGTTAAGCACATATGTGTACTTCCCCCACAACTCGGGGCGGCTCTCCATTAATGACAAGTCAAGTATCCGATGGATGCACCAGACCCCAAAGCTAATAAGCAAATCTGCTTTCCAAACGCAACCCTCACCGCAGTTGGGAACTGAAGAAATTAATTTTGTGAGATGAGACTCCTCATTTGTCAAAGAATGATCCGATTTACTATTTGGCGAAGTTTGTTGAGAATCCACCATCCTATTTTCAGCTTCACTCAGAAACTTCTCTCTTGCAGCAACTCGTTCAATCAGATCCTCATCGGATCCATCATTTTGCTTAAATAACCAGTCGGATCCTTCTAGCTTCAACATCCTCACTATGCAATGTCTCAGGGTCTGTAGAAGCTTGGCTTCAAAATCGACAATGTAAGTCACATCAGCCAAAGTTTCTTGATTTCTCGAACCTTCATTCCCAAGATAGTGATTTTTATCAGCTACCCCAAACTGTTCATACGGTTGTCGAGACCACAGGGAACCCGTGCCAGAACCTGAACCATATTGCTGGGCAAATGGATCTCTATAGACCTTTGGAGCCAGTTCATCAAATGCTAAAGGAGCTGCAGTTCTCAAACTGGATGTCGAGTTCGAAGGTTGATCATAACTCACTCTATTAAATGACTGCCCCATCCCTATGGAATTGTTAGCTAATGAATTCCTACTATTCATATATAAATTCCGCTGAACAGCAGATAATCCTGATATGTCGGGCATGCTGCTATATTTCTTGGAAGCAGTAGGACCTCCAACTTCTCCTGGTCTGGCAGAGTACATATCATAAGGGGACCTCTCAGATTGCATAGAGGTATTCCTGGAAATCACAAGATTCTGAAAAAGAGATGCTTGAACAGAATTTAGTCCATTTTCCGGCTTTTGGCTTATGCCAAAAGCATTGTAATCCCTATAGCTCATAGGACTTAAATTCGACGACGCACAGACCTTGAATCCATCATATAATCAGAACTCCTATCTTTAGAGAGTTGGTTGAGGTACTGTGATATCTGGTAACCATGCACTGTAGCTGGCTGGCGATCCCACGTTTCAGAAGATGACGGAGCTCGTAAGCTAGAATAACGTTTCTCATCAAGATCAAAAGTATTCCGACTTGAAGTTTGAGCAAATGGGTCAAGCAGTGACATATTGTTTGAGTTTGACCAAAGTGAAGATGATCCATTTTGATATCCGTAAGACAATTCCATTGACGAAGCCTTTTGAATCCCATAGGGAGACTCGAAACTACTTGGTACCCTTCGCTGCTGGGGAGAGTCGTAAACACTAGAAAGCGAACCAGATCCTCTTCCTCCAGCAGTCTGATAAAGGCCGGTATGTTCTTTTACAGGCTCCATCTTTGACGTGGAGATTGAAGGTTCCAATTCTGACCCAAACAGCAAACTGAGCTTCTTGGCCTTCGCTTCTGGGGTTGGTTGCCCATGATAATCATACATCTGCCCCCAGAACTCATCTAAAATCACTGCTAACTGTCGCCTTGCCGCACGACCTAATCCTGCAAGTCTGGAAAGGCTTCCCATGCCACTACCACCATCTTCATTTTTACCACTCAAACTTCTGAATGAGCCGGGACCTTCAGATAACGCAGAGGTGTTTGCTGCAGTCAACGAAACTACTTGTGTACATTTAGAAGGCTCCACAGGTTCCCATGTATCACTGGTTCCGTCTCCTTTCTCTATTGGAATTTGTTTCTCATATCTTAAAACTTTCTCGGCTGGTTCAGCTGACTCGGATCCCAAAGACTTATCATCTGGTAACTTCAGATCATCAACCATATTTGCATCTGCCTTAAATGATACGGATTCGACAGTTGATGGCGTTACTTCCATAAAGCCAGCCGGAAGACTATGATTTGTATCATCAGATTTCTCTGGAATTGTAGTAAGACTAAAATCTAGATCAGAATCTAGGCTCTCGGGTAAACTAACTTCAAAATTTGAATCAAACCTCCCAGTTTGACTGTCGGAGGATTTTCCTGGAGTTGTCATAACCTCTTCCTTATGATTCGAACCATCAGTGTGACGCCTTGTCGTAGAGTAGAATGAATCCTCTTTGTACGAAGTAGGAGTGACAACCTGCCATGTTTCCAAGTTTAAAGACATATTATCCAATCCAACACTGGCAGATTTCAAAGGAGTGGCAGCGAGCCAAAGCATGAAAGCAAGTGAAACAATTGAGGTTGTCAGGAGAACGGAATATGAAGTTGACGAATTACTCCCCATATTCCACCTCAAACTACTAACCCAATCACTGCTACCAAACAGCATCTCAATCATAAAAATAATATTAGTGCCGAGAATTCCGATGAATGTTGCCAGTGAGAAAAATTCCACCAATTGAGAAACTTTGCACACACCCATAATCTGTCCTGATGAGGCCACTCGGAAGAGAGGTATCAGGGACGACGGAAGCATAAGTGCTATCATCACCTGTATGACTATAAGCTGTTGGTACAGACCTTCAGCCCCTGAGTTCCATACACACGCAATTGCAAATAAGATCGATAACTGATTGTGGTGCGATGCAGCCAACTTGGGATGTCCACTCCAAAAAAATTCTGGACCACTGATTGTCCACCAATGCTCCAGGAAGACGTGTTTAAATGGTTGGCGGCGAAAAAAATTATCATCAGCGCAAATGGTGCAATAGGACTTCTGTACACCTGCGAGAAGTTATTTCGGGAAAGTCCATCAGTCCCGATAATAGAATTCGAAAGAAGATCTAGGCAAATAGATTCAATAAGGAAATTACCTGGTCCATCAGTGAGAGCGCATCATGAAAATTAGACAAAACAAATCCGGAACTGTAAAATACATTTGCTGCTGAGTTCATCAAGGTCAAGTTCACCAGAAAAATGCAGCTGAAGATGCACAGTACAGCGGAAAAGTGGTCATGGGACAACATACTCTTTGGAATATTTTCTGCTCCGCGATGCTGCTGCAGGTGCAAAGATAAACATGTCATTAAGTAAAATAAACAAAATGAAGGCAACAAATATAGTAAACGAATAAATAAAAAATCATGGAAAATAGATAAAACTGGGACATCTTATCGCATAAGAGTGTAGATTGAAGAGTTTCAAATCCAAAAAAGAAGTACCTGAACAAGAGCAGAATGGAGGTAAAAATTATGAGGCATGATACATGCTCCAAGCAAGCTCATTAGAGAAAATACACTCTCCCCGCTTAACTTCATCGCCATCCAATTCAGGGATAGCGGAGTATCAGGCTGGCTGACAAGAAATCCAATAAAATAACAAACGCACACAAAGCATGCCATGTATATGCTAATGAATTTCCCTGCATGTTTTTCCTGAAAATGTAACACAGTACATGAAATCGGTTCTGAGATACAAATCAGGAAGAAAGTTGACCTGCCTACCATCAAATTAGATACGAAAGGAAATGCTACGGCTTCAAGGGATGCCAAAAACAAAGATGTAATCAAATCCAACCCAAGAATGTGACTTAGGCAGTGAGCTATTCCCATAACCTGAAAATGGGAGACGCCTAAATATAAGGCCAGTGTCTGCAATTATAACTGACACGTAACCGATGAAAGGAAATTTATTTACAAAACTTACCAATGTAAGATCCAACGCAACAGCAGAGACTTCTGCTTGGACTCCTAGAATCAAGCACGTGACCTTATCATACTCAGTTTGGCAGATCTGTTTTAACAGAAAACATGCCAATCAACATATATGCTAGTTAAAATGGAAGCACAGAGGTATGAGATTCTCAAGTGTAAGCACTTCCATATTTGAATATACGTACAATTTTGCTTTCAGATAGATATGGAAACAACAGTTTACAATAGCAAAAAAGTTTCATTAATTAATTTCACTAGTAAATTCACCATCGATAAAAAAAGCATAAAACGGCAGCCAATCCCCAAGTTCAAATTCATATAACAAATTTAAAAAATTCTTACCTGGGTAAGATCTTTTCCAGTAACCACTCCAATGCGGGCTGACAGGTACTGACACAATATGGACGCAAAACTGAACATCATCATCGGCACCATTAAATCAAACCCAAACCTTGTGCCGGCATCTATTGATGCGGCCCACTTCCCAGGGTCAATGTATCCGACTGAAATCAACAGAACAGGAACCACAGCAGGAAGCAGCCGACTGTTTGCATTTGCCATTTGGTTAGATGGACGAGGTTCAACTTCCATACTTGCAGTGCCTTAAGACCTTAAAAGTTATCGAATTCGAAAAAACCCTAAATCAGGGTTGCAGAACAAAGCCGTCCCTGACAGTCATAAAGCTTATCAGATCGAGAGAATCACAAGTGTATGCTCCGTCTCTCTGCAAAACCTCTCGCTTTCAAAACTTCACCAAAACAGGTATTTGAGAACTTATTGGGTCAGAATATTTTGCCCGATATCCCACAATAACTACAACGACACCAGCCGGCAGTAGCTGATCAGCAATTCACATCAAACTTTTTGGGTATGTCTTCAACATAAGGGCGTGTTTTGACAATACTAAGTATTCACATAAGCAGAATCCTGATTCGAGAGATAGGCCCAATTAGTTTAGGCAGTACATTCAAGTAAACCAAATCTAGTTTTGAAGTACCCAGACTATAACATAACAAGCATAATGCACAGAAAGGCGACTAAGATTCAGGGGCAAAATACACACATCCAGCAATAATGATAGAGCAGTCAATGACTCTCAATCCAAGTCAACCGTTAACTATAACATCAAGCAACTTCATTTGCACTAAAAGAAATTAAGCAAATCCCAGATCTTCTTCCAAGGTCAAATCCCCAAAAAATCTGAACATACCAACCCTCAAACTCAAAAGCCTACCCAAATCACATCCTCAAAAATAAACCTACAACTAAAACACACAAACAAAAAACCAAATCAATCCACACCCACCAAGAAATCAAACAACACAAGTCTGCCCACCAGTAGATATGAAAACTTGAGCACATCAATGATCAAACCAGAACAAAAATCAGGGAGCAAAACTAGGGTTTGTGTAATAAATGAGATGATAAACCAAAAAGGTGAGATCTTTTTGCACAAAAACAGACCTTTATTGAAGGGTGTCTCTTATCAGCAGTTTTCATTTGCTCATCAGTGGTAGATCAGCAGCAACCCCATAAAGGCAAGCACGGATAATAATCAAAGAAAACGCAAGTTGGAAAATGGATGGAGTGAAAAGTGGAAAGAGAAAAACAAGTAGTGGTTTTAATTTTTGTGAACTGATGATTTGATGAATGAACGGTTGGATGGATACCAAGTTTTGGTTTTTGGAGGACTCGAGAACCAATCTGGAAGAACACGACAGATTGACACATTCACAGAAATTTAATAAAAAATCAAAAAAAATATAACTGCTGGAGAGTGGAGAGGAGAACACAATTTATTTTATTTATTAAAATCAAACTATTAAAAATTAAATATTGTAATTACATTCACATTGCTTACAACTAGAAATCTATATTCAAAAATATCAATTAATTTTATTATTATTTATTTATTGTTGTGTATGCTGGGAAGGCTTTAGTCTCCATCACCAATCATAATTGTCATCATCATAAATACTTAAATAGAAGGAAAAAGAGGTTCCAAAATTTATTAGGGCAGTTGGTTGTATGGTGGATCATCCAAATATCAAATTGAAATGGCCAAATTGTATTGAATTGCATTTTGTTCCTTTAATTCTAACTCTTCTTCCATGGCTCTTTAAAAACCTGGACACTATTTGTTTTTTCTTTTTGGGGTATTGTTCTTTTTGTTTTTCTTTAATTTGGAATGTGTACGGAATTTAGTTCGAAATTATTATTTTTTATTCGCTGTCTTATTAATTTTCACTCTGATATATTGAAATGAAAATATAATTGAACCAATGAGCCTAAAGATTACATTATCAACTATCATTTCAAATGTAACTGAGAGAGATCAATACGTTACGTAAATAATACGTTATTTAAAAATATATGGGTAATACATACATTTCAATTGTGACTTCAAAGTTAAATAGATGTGAAGTTGAACATAATGATTTGAGACTTTAATGTTAAATAGATGTAAAATTTATGTGTTGCAATATAAATGATTTCATAAATACTTCCACATATGGAAATTTTACACATCAAATGTCTTTTATAGTCAATTATGCTACATTTCGACCGAATTTGCTCCAAATTGTTTTTTTCGGACCAGCATACTGCATGAGTAGTCAATATATCATCAAAATCGACTTAACATAATAACATTTATTTTGGCATTACTTTCGTCCCAGTACGCTTAACTTCTAAAGTAATGTAATCATCTACTTTATCGTGCCACTTAGGAGTTGCTCATTCAATTTATGCATCACACCAAACTTTGTATCTACATCATCATACTAAACAGATGCTACAGCAGAATACTGTTATACAATTTTACTAAAAACTATTTAAAAATATCAACAATCTGTAATATGAAAGCATTGGCACCACATCATATGTAAAACAAGCATGATGATTCTCGCAGCACGAATTCTTGATTAGTTGAAAAACATGGATTTTCATGAATCATATTATGCAAGCCTGATCAAGTGAAATAGCAAGTACTGAAATGTCAGAGTCAAAAATGGCCATTTTTCATTTGTAGAGTATGCAAGAAAAACTGAAGTATGTTATCTATTGGATAGCAGCACCAAAAGATTTTTTCTAAAACTAGCAACTTCTTCACGTAGCGCAATCCATAACCACAAGATCTATTTATTGTACCATTTGGACTACTCTTGCTGACATTGATATTTGAGTTTTGAGAAGGCGGACAACTCCACTCCAATTTTATTGACCTGCACCATCACCAAACACGAACACCAGATTAAACCATCAGAAGAGGAATCAAGACAAGAATGAAAATGCTCAATCAAATTGAAAACCATGTCATTCTAACCTTCAGCAAGATTTGCCAAGTAGCAATTTAATCAGGCCCATTATAATAATCATCTGGCATTACTGGTTCTGGCTTTGGCTCCAGCAACTGAAAAAAAGCTCACCATAAATTTTGATCTGACATACTGAACTTATACAAAAGGCAAGATTCAATCTTTGGCTACTTCCCGGTAAGCAGAAAAAACAAAACTACCTCGACAATTGGAATTAAGATATCAATCACCATCCTTTCGAGCAGGTGGAGTCTGCCTGTAGCCCTGCACATTCCAATCCCCATTTACAACCCACAATGACAATTTAAATACTCTTTAGCAAAACACAAAACGAACCCTCATGTGATCAAAGAAATCAGAATTTCTCCAAAAAGAACTGAATCATGAATGAACTATAATTGATGGAAGAATACCTAAGGAAGATTACTACAGCCAGCGCGAATAGGACTCTGAAGAAGAGCTTCTTTAACCAGTCCATCACTTCTCTCAATTTCTTTAGCAGATTTCACCTTTGTTATTCCACAGAGATTCTTGAAAGTCCAAGAACCCAAATTGTTGCAGATGATTCTAAATTTGAGAGAAGAAGAAATAAGTCAGGTTATAATTTATTTGGATGACTATGTGAGTAACTAACAAACAATTGGCGGGTAATTCTGTTATATTTTCTAAAGACTCTTTCAGTTTCTGATTACTAAGGCACAAGTCAAAACATGGTGTGTAAAGTAAATCGTTTGTTTAAGAAGCATTTTAATATAAAATATTATAACTGTAGTATATTTATCTCATTTCCATAGAATAAATCATTTGGTCGCATTGCAGGATCTGAATATAACGATTTGTTAAGAGAGGCACCAGGGTTTCAAAGCAGCATTTCTTGTTTAAGAAACTCTACCCTTCTAACAAGTCCTTGCTTCTATAATTTCTTGAATACAAAACTAAGTAAGGTAATACCTTTGACAAATCTTGAAAAGTGCCATTACTTTCATATCTAAGCCTCCACTCAGCAGACTCATCCATTGCATCCTTGCGCACGATCAACCATTGTGACGAAAACAGACCGCCTCTCCTGCGAAATAACACCAGAAAGGCAGAAAAAACTTCACTCATTTTTTCCTAAGACGCTCATAAACAAATATTAACTTTATTTCATTCTAAATGATTCAGTCCACGAGACTATACCTAAAAAAGCTTCCAATTTTAAATCCTGACCAGTCGAAAAGGAACAAATTTGGGAACAGGCAAAATCTCTGCTCAATCAAAAAAAGAAGAAAAAAATAGAGCGAAATGAAATCGATGGCTGACCTAAGCAACTAAGTTTCAGACGAAGAACCCATAAACCATATCCTGAATGAGACCAAAATCCAACCGAAATAACCATCTCCAAACCTAACGACACCGACTGCGTCTCAACCCATCTCCGATCAACCCCGCCTTGCACCGTTGACCGTGTAAGCTTCTTATGGGCCATTCGAATGGGCCATTGAGTGACGCTTTCGGCCCACTTAATTAATTTCTTATTTAAGATAATAACACGCACGTGTATCACATTTCAATATTTAACTCAATTTAAATCATTGAGTATACACTAAAAGTCTAAAACAAGACAATCCTCCTTTCATTTCTGTTCTTCTCTTTGGGGTAGAGGAGATGGATCCCTCACGGGATGTTGTCTTCCTCTACCCCAAGGAGATTATTTATCTTTTAATTTCATAGTTCCGACCTCTTTGCCGCCGCCATCTCCGCCGCCGTCATCTCCGCCGCCTAGGTCACATGCATGTTGCCGATTCTCACATCATTGGACTCCTCAACCCTCCGTAGTCACATGCATGTAGTCTGATCGTCTTAGATCGGCCTCGGTTTGTCTATAAATAAATGGTTGTTTAATATGTATCTTTTCGTTTGTGTAATTTCCCGTGGAGCATGCGGGTAGTTTAGTTTGTATTGCCCCTAGATCGAGTGAGATATGGCTGGAAAGTGTGGGTGTATTGGTACTAGTTGCGAGATAGGTTAACAGGGCATCTGTTATTGTTGTCCGAGGTGGTTGAAGACTTGTTCCCACCTGTCTAAATCCTTTCTCTTATATCTTGTATCAATATTCAGGCTTTTTATTGCCTTATTTATATAATAAAAAAAAGTCTAAAACAAGACAAAAATATCAATTAATCAGTAATTATTATTTCTTGCTTTTCGATGGTGACTTTAAAAAAGCTAATTATAATAATAAATAAACAACACATTAGACCTTGTTTATCACATTTCAATATTCAACTCGAGTCCGTACAGATGCTAAATTATTGAGTGCACTCTGTACACACTAACACTCAAAAGTATGAAACTGAATAAAGTGGCTTTCTAGGAACGACCCTGAATGGAGGAAGCACTCGTGTCAGATACTCCTTAAATAGAGCCAGCCTCAAAGCTAGCAATCACTAAGCTGCTACTTGCCCACATTTTCCTTAGATACACTGAGATCGATCTAGTAACGTACAGTGCACAATTAATGGCCAGAAGCAGAAAGGTATCCAAGGAAGCGGAGCAGAGCCTGATCGACGAGGCTTCACCACTAGTCACTGTGCCTTCTGTTCGGAGGACTACAAGAGTTCCATTGTTGGAGACAATTCAGGAAGTGGAAAATGAAGGACAAGATGATTGAGAGTCTTATAGTAGTTTGTTTTAGAATGTTTGTCGAAAAAACATAATTTTTCCGATTCAAGATATGTTTTAACAATAAATATTAAATAGTGTTCGTTTTTTGATTTGATATCACGAGTTTGCTCACAAAATAAAATTCAACGTTACGCTCAAAACTTTATAATCAAGTGAAAATGTTGGATCGAGGTTAGCTTGTACTTCTAGTCGTGAGGGTCGACTTGTCCCTCGATACGACTAGTCGCAGCGGAATAAACACAAGTAAATAATAAACACAAGTAAAACAGTACTCACGATTTTTAGGTGGAAACCCAACTGGGAAAAACCACCCCTTCCAGCAGCAACTGGAAGGATTCTCAACTTCAAACTTTATTGATGACCTCGAACCGAATACACTCGAATCAGCTAGTACAACTCCTCGTTTACTACTGTTCTAAGCTGCACCCCTTGATTCTCAGCCACCAACTAGGTCGAAGTTCTGCAGCAAGACGTCTCAAGCTAGATGGACTAATGAAGTCTCTAGCCTAACACTGAAAGCACTCAACCAACGTGATAAACGCGGTCACGCTCGCTCTCCTCGCTGCCGTTGTTCGTCTCCTTGTGCTTTGGTCTCGATCGCTCCTCTAGCTCTCTCACAAAGTCACACTAATGGAAGCTCCTGCTGCTGGCTTTTATACTAAGCCACACCTTCCAAATCAGTCCTACAATCCATGCAATATCAGATTAGGAAATATCATATCTAATGAAATCTTTGTTCAATATTTCTTTTCTAAACTCTAAAAGGCAGTTAGGATATTATCACAATCAATATAGGCAGTTAGAATATCATCAAAATCGATCTAAACACTTTTGGCAACAAGATATACTTCCCTGATTTTTCTGGGTCCGAGATATCAGGAACTGCCAACGACTTCAGACTAGTCATTCAGTAAGTCCAGTGAAGCACAAATCTGCACACTCAATACACTAGTCAGTATTGATCACTTGTCATCATCAAAACCCCAAGGGTTCAACAATTTCCCCCTTTTTGATGATGACAAATAGTCTGGAAAAATAAGAACCAGACAAGTGATGTGCAGATTCAATTACCGACCAAGTTACCGAGCATTCCCCCTAAGTTCATGCGCTAGGTCCTCTTGTTAAGGTTCCTTAGGAACTGAGTGAACTGAGTCCTTTACCTGCACATAACAGCCACTACCTTCCCCCTTTTGTCATTATCAAAAATATCATAAACTGGGTTAGTAAAACAAAGGCCAAGTAAAACACCAAAATATCAGTCAAGCATACGCAGGTGTAAGAGAAGTGCAGTTCAACATAAGACCGCCCGTCACATCGGGCAAAACAGGACACAATCAGTTCAAAGTTTTTAACAAGAAAAGGGGAAAATGTGCTAGGTCGAAACTGAAGGGCCTAGAGACTGGTCATCAGAGATCAAGAGGTACGACTGGTGGCTTGAGCAGCAAAAATTTGTCCATTCTGATCAGCTGATCCACCTTCTCATTCAGAGACCGAAGCAAGCTAATAATCTCCTTCCTGTGAGAAACAGCACTTGTATCCTCAGCTTGCTTCTTATCCTCTTGATCATCATCCAGGTCTACCACTGGTACAGGCTTCTTCTCTTTCTCTGGTGACTCCCTCAGACAACTCATACTTATGTACCCAACTAATGCCTTCACTCCAGGCATAGTTGATACGTCCCATATGTCCTTCATTGAGTTGTCGGGAGCAGCAGACTTCAACCTTCGGATGATAAGCTTCAAAGTACTTGAGGATCATCTTGACCAGTCTGGGGTATGGCAACTTCTTGGACTCAGACTTCTTGACAACCACCATGAGTTGGAGGATGATCTTTGGCAAGTTCACCGGTGCCTTTATCAATATTTTCCACAATAGAACCTCCTCATAGGTGGTGGGAATAGCATGCTTACCTCCCCTTGGCAGCAGACACAGTGCTAAATACTCCAGGAGCACTCGAGAAATCACGGGCATATTCTCTCCTTTCCCCAACACTACCTCATGTATATCTGCCTCAGCAACATCCATAGGAATACCTGCGTTCAGCTCATCATACCCCTCACACAAAATTTCTAGAATGGTAGCAAGGTCCTTCTCAGTGAACTTGAACTTCTCCTTACCAATCTTAAAGCACACAGTAATTAACTTATTGCCAGACACAAGTTCAAGTGACTTATAATACTCCTTTACTAAACCAACAGCAACCATAGTTGGTCCAACAAACAACTCATCCCAGCCTTGATGAGTAACCAGCTCAACAACAATTCCAAGATCATTATCAATCAAATATTCTGGATCAAAAGCCATGTCTTCGAACAATACCTTGGCATAACCGGTCTGAAGACTTCGAGAAGTTCTTGGCTGCATCACTCTCTGCCTTCACCTGACGCTCACCAGAAAGTGTTGACTCTGCCTTCCTCTTGTTGCTTGGCAATATGCCGGAAGCAACTCCTTTTCCTCCACATCAGTCACATTC